>JAOTOM010004826.1:445000-485000 GCA_034440615.1 Ashinkailepas kermadecensis
GACACCTACACTCACCGTGGGCGTGTTATGACACCTACACTCACTACGGGCGTGGCATGACACCTACACTCACCGTGGGCGTGTTATGACACCTACACTCACTACGGGCGTGGCATGACGCCTACACTCACCGTGGGCGTGTTATGACACCTACACTCACTACGGGCGTGGCATGACACCTACACTCACCGTGGGCGTGTTATGACACCTACACTCACCGTGGGCGTGTTATGACACCTACACTCACTACGGGCGTGGCATGACACCTACACTCACCGTGGGCGTGTTATGACACCTACACTCACTACGGGCGTGGCATGACGCCTACACTCACCGTGGGCGTGTTATGACACCTACACTCACTACGGGCGTGGCATGACACCTACACTCACCGTGGGTGTGTTATGACACCTACACTCACTACGGGCGTGGCGTGACACCTACACTCACCGTGGGCGTGTTATGACACCTACACTCACTACGGGCGTGGCATGACACCTACACTCACCGTGGGCGTGTTATGACACCTACACTCACTACGGGCGTGGCGTGACACTTACACTCACCGTGGGCGTGTTATGACACCTACACTCACTACGGGCGTGGCGTGACACCTACACTCACCGTGGCGTGACACCTACACTCACCGTGGCGTGACACCTACACTCACCGTGGCGTGACACCTATACCCACCGTGGGCGTGTTGACACGTATGCCCATCGCAGGTGTGCTATGACATGGGCACTCACTGTGTGTGTTTCATGGCGCCTGTGCCAGCCGTTTATTTTGTGTGTTACCATATCCTGCGTTTATCGGGGAGGGGGCACCGGCACTCACCGCGATGTCTGGCATGTTGGCTCTGTGTTGATTTTCCGCCGCGGACTCTATATGTCCCCACATACTGGTGGAGTATGCCCTGGGCGTCACTGCTTGTTGGCAGGGACGCGGGACAGAATGTGGGGGATGCCGCGCTCATGTGGCACGCGTCACAAGATATTCCATGGTGACCGTTTTTTATACGTATCCTAGCTTTAATATGATATATCCACACAGTTTTCTACACTGCCTCAGGGGCCAAGATGACAGTACTGACTGTTATCGTAACATAGCAAGATGAAGCGTACAGTTATGTCATTGGCTGTCAATGGAAGAAAAAGGCCTGTCTCAATAACCCAAGACTTGCACCCACTGATATTGTTTTCTTGCCATGATGTTATACACCATCTCACTGGAGTCTTCTTCTGGAGGTGCATGTCGGTTGCGTGTATCCACGATAGGGCGATCGTATGCTCTCTTGCGTCAGATTGTCATGGTGGTATGCTCCCAGGCATTTGATGTACCCAAGTTAAACGTGAAAATTATATTTCGACGAAACCAGCAATAGCTTTACCCTTCCGCCATTTCTGATAGGTTATTGTGCATAAAATCGATTCGTGTTGTTATACCGTATGTCATTTGTTTAAAAAAAACAGTCACTTGACGTTGGCTGATGCTTCTGCACATAAAAACTGTGTTTCCTCTATGATGGACCTCAATAAATTTTGTCTATGTTTAAGTCATGATTTTGTAAGGGAGCATACCATTAATTATTATTATTTTCAAAGGAACATCTGTTTTACCATCTTGTGTCTAGTGTTGTCCCAACTGTTTCCCTCAGCTTACTCCTTATTGTGATAATGTATCGAAACCAGTGCTCATGTGTTGCCTTTCTGAAGCGATAGACACGATTTTTTTCAGGTCTGGTCTCCAGTAGCTTGAAATCAAACCCTGGAAAGACATTCGTACAGCTGTAGTGACGTATTATATTTGCAATGGAAGGTCCATGAAATGAAATATCTACAGTAGCTATCTTAACGTGCAGTAGCGTACGTTTTCACAGAATCACACCATTGGATCCAGGAATAATCATTGAATTGAGATGAAATGAGTTCCGCCTAGTAGACTGGACCTGGCAGTTAGCGTGGGGATTGCAGCAAGCATTTCGATTTAACTCAAAGACCATCATTCGGTTCGCAAATGATTGAAACCATGTGCTAATACTTTTCTTCTGCATGTAATTTAGTTTTCGTTGTTGTTCAGATGTACCCGCATGAAATTTTGAATACCCATGCAGCATGTCGTTGGAAAAGTTATTTATCTCCAACTATATATTTATTATTTATTTGTTTGTTGAGTATTTATTTGATTTATTATCGACTTTCATATATACAGTTACCACTAGCCGCATGAGGGTGAGTGATCCGACAGACATGTAGGATTTCCAGGATGTAGATTAAAGATCACGCCACCCTTTCACTCTCATTGAAGCCTGTTTTCTTAAAAGGTCATTCCCAGCCTTTCTCAGTGATAGCTAAAATGTCTTGCCGAAGTTGCTCTAAGTCATACCCTGAGTGTACTTGACACTTGCAGCCAACGGGTCACATTTCCTTCGATGTGGAATTAGTCTCAAATCAGTAAACATTATTGTGACCCGGTCCGTTCCTCTCCAGGTAATGCAACACTATTAAAGGAACAAACTGGCCTGCAAGGAAATTGTAGTATAATACCACGTTTCAATGCCTTGTGCAATTCTAATGGTGTATAGCTTGATGTGTGAATGCTATTTTTTCTTCCCATACTCCAGATCGTCTAGACCGGTTGCCTCTGGTGACTAGCTCAGTGAGGCCAGATTCCTAGCTATCTACCACTCATTCAGGGATGAGCTCGTTTAGGTTCCAGTAAGCCCGTGCTAATATGACCATTTTTGTTCAATGAAACCCAAGCATAATCGGCATGAAATACAAATATGTTAACATTTATGTGAATTACAACCTTTTGGAGATGATATAACGACGCCTACGGGGTCACCAGCTGATTGAAAACATCAACTGTTATTGGTGGGCAAGAGACATGCTGGTGATACTTTGGCATTTCCTATTGTCCCAGTGCGGAGTGAAATTTGAAAAAGAATTTTGAATATATTCACAATAGTAGGGAACAAGCTAAATGCTCACGTTTTGTCGATGTGCGCTAAAACCAAATATGGGGACAGTTGACAAGCTAAGTCAGTCAGTGTTTGTGTATAGCAAGCAAAACGCAGCGTGTGGAGGAGCCATTGTCTTTCCCGCAAAAAGGAAGAGAACTTCAGGTGGCTGAGAATCATGCACCGCATTGTTCTGAAATTAATTTAGAAAATTAACGACCAAAATGAGCTTCCTGGTTTTTGTTCGTTCTATGCACGTCTTTATGTACTCTTGGTAGCATTGAAACTTTTTGATCAACCAAAAATGTGTATCAGAGAGCCTGTCAGAAGTGCCGGAGGCTACGACCTGAAAACCATTGACCACCGAGGCTCATAGATGTATACGCGGCTCCACGTATCATGACCCTGCATATTTCTCATCAAATGTGATACATGTCCGTTCCAGGCTCCGGTCAATCTGTCGTGGAATCGCCCAGCTTTTAGTATTTATATTGGTACCAAAACTTTGTGTTGATGAAAGCATGCTTCCTTCGTTTGTGTGGAACGCGCTGCTTTTCGTATGTTTTGTACATCGCTCCATGATGGTTTCTTAATAAATATTATACGTTTGTGTGGCTGTCGTGTGCCAAATGCACTGTCGCTGTCCGGGCTTGGTTCTGGGCGGACCGTGCTGTCGTCCGTTTCGGCTCACCAGGTTGTATCACGGGCGGGGAAGATGACGTTTGGCGTTCTGTAAGCCCCCAAGGATAGGACATGTGGGGGATTTTGTGGGTCTCGCTATATGACTCCGGGCAGGATAGGCTAGGAAGACGATTAGGGAAGCGTACCCACTAGCGGATCCAGGGAGGGGCCATTCCGGCCATGCCCCCCGAAGCGCTTAAAAGGGGGGCCATAGTGTCTTTTGCCCCCCCTCCCCGAAACCAACAGAAGTAAACTAAATTAAAATGCAGTAACCTTTGCCGAGGTTAAGAAATAGCGTTTGAATGAAAGAATCTCCAATTTTAAAGGTATTTTTTTAATAATTGTTTGGAAGCCAATATGATAGCAGAGTAGATTCCGACACACATCGAGGGTTCCATGCTGCTCAAGTTCTGCTTACAGCAAAAGTTGACAAAATCGGATCCACCAGTGTGTACACGTGCACGAACGTTGACGTCGTGCAAGATGTTGAACGTGAACGTTTTGGTAAACAAGAACAAAAATCCGGTAACTTAGAAACGGTGGAGGTAGGCTGTGGCCCCCACATCGGAAATTATGTCATTAATTATTATTTTAATAAATGGGCCCCTTTGCCAGATAGTGGTCGAAATCCGGTGCTTTTAACAAAAAAAATTGCGGGAGAACGGGCACCCTCCAAATCAGTTCGACTCCTCCCCTGTGCAATTCCTAGGTACGGCACTGGGGGAGGGGGGCCTGACGCCAAGAACCGAAAGTCCCCCCCCCCAAAAAAAAACGGTGGGCTAGATCCACCAGTGAGCTTACCTACCGAGTTGTCGCCCAGGACCGCCTGTGGAGGTGGTTGCCGATCGCACGTTTCAGCGTGCAAGCCCAGTAGGGCGTCGACCGATTTAGGGATGGGTAGGACGTCCATTAATACCCGAGCCCAGTCATAAGATCAAGCAGAAGCTAACGGAATGTCGCAGCCCACTGTTACCAAGCTTTCAAGCCAGTAATGGAAGTGGTAATTTATCATGCACAACCAAGTGTTGCACCAGCCGATCACAGTTGTGCACCAAAGCACGGATAATTGACATTTAGCTTTGGGCTAGGAAACCCTCAGCAACGATCTGAGACAGTAAGACTCGCTGCATCGCGTACCACTGGAAGGGGAAAATATCGGACCAACACATCTCAGCAGAGAGTGAATGTTCGGAGTGGAAGATGGGAATAAATGAATTACGTGAGAGCATGTGTGAAGTAACTAAGGTCCAGTGGGACCTGTTGGAATTCGGTGTATGCATCCAACTGTCAGAAGAAGCCCATCATTACCGAAATTTGATCCAGGATAATCACCCAGGCCCTCAATTTGCAAATCCGGTGACCCGTAGGGCATAGCTGGTGGGGAAATGGAGGGAAGGTAAGAGGGATCCCAGTGCGCAAGAAGGCCCAGAAGCTGGACGAAGCCCGGTGACGGACGAAATTTCATCTCCTATGTCTACCCATAACCCTTATGACCCCCCCCCCCTTCTCTTTCTCTCTTTCTCTTCGACCACGCGGTTTCCTACCTTTCCCTAGCGCCACGACCAAGCTAGGTTCACTCACGAGTGGGAGTGGTGACAGAGAGAGGTTTGCCTCACTATGTATATTTTGTGCCAGGATGGACGAGTTACGGGGCGGCGACAATATGACGGTACGACATATATCAAAGACAGATTTGACCGAGCGGATTGTGAGCCAACGCTCGCTGTAGCTGCACCGGCCGTGGAGGCGATTTCTCTCCGGAAATGAGGTCGGCATGGCTCGGAGGCACCCGCCGCCCAGCGATGAGTTGGGCGGCGGCCCAGTCCGGCCGCCCAGCGATGAGTTCAGCAATCAGGCCGGCTCCGCCGGCGACCATGCGTAAATGGCTGGCTCAAGGACGGCACCAAGGCCGTATACAGCAGAGTATATTAAAGAACGGGTACACCCAAGTTTAGTAGATTCTCAGATATAGTATCTCTGTGCCTTGGTGACGTCATATGCTAGAATATGCGATATTCTACTGAAATGTGGTGGACATCGGGCAGATTATAGAATCCTATAGTAGAATATTCCAAATCTAGCAGATTCCTGGCAATTTCATTTAACAGCAGCTTCCTTTTCTGTCGAGACTCGACGCACGACTGGCCTTGAGGGCCAGCCGGTCGTCATGGCAACGACTCTAGGCCCCGCCCTCCGGCAGTCGGCCAGCCTATTTTGTGTAGTGTCCTCGTTTACCGGCAAGGAAGCATACTTTTTCGAGGTGATGCAAGTAAAACCGATCCGGATTCGTATGTAGAATTCTTCAGGCATTCGCATGATGTCAAATTTGCCTATATACAATACAAATTGCCTGCGTAAAGCCGTGGCAAATATTGGCCGTTTTGGCTTGAGATGCACGCAAGGTGCTGCCGAGTATCGCCTTGGCTACGTCACAGGCTCGGAACAACTTGACCGCCCCCCGGTATACAGGGCCATATGTAGCACGCATCTGACGTCACCACCACCAATATGAAGTAACAAAAACCCAAACAAACCCACTCCACTACCATCTATTGAGAGACTGACGGACGAGACTCTGCCCACCCACACACCGCGGCCCACTCAAAGCCACCGCCCGACTCCAGGCCCTAATCAGACCGACCCCAGAATAGGCAAGACTCCAAGACAAACTACTACTCCAAAATCAAGACCAGACCACTCCAGCGACAACAGAAGACGACTCCGGACCACAACCAGAAAACACTCCACCTCCACCAGACAACAGAAGACGACTCCAAGACGACTTCAGACCACAACTAGAAGACACCCGACACGAAGACAGGACAGATACAATAAAATAAACGACCCAGACAACCTGCGACCAGTCCACAACAGACAAAACTTCAAAACAAACTACAACTCCGGGACGAAGATTAGACGGCACAGCACAGAAAACCAGACAACCTGCGACCATCACAAGAACAGACGAACGACGAGACAAACCGAAACGACAGGACTATCTCACCTGCCCGCTTACCCTGCCACAGATCCCGCCGCCCTACACTTGCCTATATGTTGACCCCTTCGCTCATTTGTTCATATTCCTGCCGGCATGAAATAGACTCGAAGACGATACAAAAATCAACCAGGGTGAAGGGGCATACACATACCCCCATGCTCCCATGGGTAGGTGGCACCCGTCTGACTGGAAAAAGGCACCAGTCCATGAGCTTACTCTTGGGTGCAACCTCCCTCAGTTTTTCAGCAGAAGGTGTCCCTCAAGGGGCACTTAAGCATACCCGCCTGAAATTGTTCCCAGTCGGGGCGTCCCTCCGTCAAATTAGGACACTTCTAGAATAGTACCAATCGCTCCCCCGTCCCCGATCAGAATTCCTGGATTAGTCTTCACAATTACCAATGGCCAGCTTTGCAACCAAGACAGCTTTAGATCGCTGAATTTATATTGGAGCATTTAATCAAGTTAAGTGCATTATTTCACGATGTTTATTGGCGCATACATCATGCGAAAAACATCAACATAAAAAAAGTTTTTTGGGAAAAAGAGAAGGCCAAAAAATTTCGGCGGCGTGAAATATGTTTGAAAAAAAAAAAGAAAAAAAAAAAAAAATGCGAAATATCTGGGTACTAATACTAAAGGGTACAACGGAATCTAGTAGGTTTTCTAGTTCCAGCCCTAGTGACGTAGACAGGAATATGCGAGATTTCTAGTAGAATCTACCAGTATTTTGGTATCTACGATGACGTCACGTAAACATTCCAAATACGCTTTAAAACCTGGCTAAGATTCATCTGTGGCGCAGCAAAGACATCCGAGTGTTGTTGTGGTTGGGCATACGGTGTTTCTGATTGTTGGCATGGGAAATTGGAATATGAGTCTGATGAATATTCTTTGGTTGGTTCTTTGGATTCCTAGGTTATTGAACATTCTCTTAAGTTTGGTGCAGAATTTCCTCAATTCATAGGATACAACAGCCCTCAACCTGTTATCGTTCATAACCCTTAAAATTTCACGAATTGAAATTGAAACCATGGCTGGATTTGCCAAATATGAACCTAGGCTTACCGGTAAATTTATGCTTTAATGTGTTTTATGAATCCTTGGAATTTATAATTCCAATGCAATGTTTATAAAGGTGACTAAGATGATGGATCACTCATTTTCTGTGCAAATGCTCACTTTCAGGTTGTGAGCAAAATAACACCAAAAATGGGCTTTCATTTAGGTAGCATAGCATACAAATAATGTTTGAAAATGCAGCATAACCTAACCTAGCCTATCCTAACCTTTTGATGGAAATATCCTCATTTCCAACTATGATGCTTTTGTCAACTCAATTTGCTTGCAAATTACCATGCATAATTAATGCCATTTTCTTAACGGAGTGCATATGCATTGGAGCATTCTTTCTGCATGGTCACATCCTAGACTGTAAATCTTAGTAACTTGAGGTGCACTGTGTGCATCAGCTGGTTCACAGAGACCCATGATCCCTAATGGAAAAGGCACACTGAGTGCACTTGGGATAAAAATTGGACCAACTGCAGTGCAAAAGATGCTATTAAGAAGAGGATTTGTGGCCATGCATGCCTAAAAAGGTGAATGAAGCACTAAGCCATCTCTTTTTATGACAAGTAAGGTGCATTTTTTTCTAAGATAGCAAATAATTTCAGGAGTTCGTAGGAATACCCGGTAGTAATGTTGGAGAACGGCATTAATTATATGTGTGATCTTCTAGTAATCTAAAATGGTGTGGATGTCTGAAACATGTCTGTGTGTATTCATACCAATATTATAAGATTCAGTGCACTGGATATTCAATTTCAGGTCAATTTCAATTGAAGTTTCATCAGTTCAAGGAGGGGGTTGGTCACCTTGTGGCCTTACTCTGGGATACACTCATTGTCAGTGCTATCGACAGGCCTTCAAGGCTGGTGCAGGGGAAAAGTCAAGCTTTTTATCCAGATGTCTCCAAATGTTTGCTTGAAAAACAAAAAAAATCCACAGCTTTAAGCTGCAGTGTTTTGAGGTTCTGGCAGGAACTGCTCCTACTGTTCACACCACCTTCCCCTCCCCAATAACAGAAACACCTATATTTCATGGGCTGGATTTTACATTGGAGGTCTAAGCCCCTTTCAGTGATTAAGGCTCAAAGTTCACATATCCCAGATAGAGTAGCGTGGACAGTGGCGTACCTAGTATTTGCATGTGGGGGCAAACGGATTTCGAGGTGGCTCAAGCAACACTCATACAAATGGTCGCCGGCTTTGGACCAGTATTTTTCATAAGTACCCATTATTATTTTATGCTATGATGAGTAGGAACAACTTAATTTGGCGCTGCAAGGTGCCAAACCTATCACCATCGTTCCGAAGTCAGTGGATTTCAACCCTCTCCCTCCTGTTCAAATGTTTCCGAAATGGCCGGCATATATATATATATATATATATATATATATATATATATATATATATATATATATATATATATATATATATATATATATATATATATATATATATATATATATATATATATATATATATATATATATATATATATATATATATATATATATATATATATATATATATATATATATATATATATATATATATATATATATATATATATATATATATATATATATATATATATATATATATATATATATATATATATATATATATATATATATATATATATATATATATATATATATATATATATATATACATATATATATACATATATATATATATATATATATATATATATATATATATATATATATATCTATATATATATATATATATATATATATATATATATATATATATATATATATATATATATATATATATATATATATATATATACATATATATATATATATATACATATATATACATATATATATATATTATATATATATATATATATATTATTGATTATTACACTATGGATTATTGCGTGCAAAATACATGAAATGAATGGGAAGCCCGACATCGATAGGACGCATGTTCTATGGTACCCAATGTTAAAAGTCTAAATTATTGGGGGACAGAGCCAACACTGAGGGGGCATTTGCTCCTCAAAATTATATCAAAGAACACCTCTGGTCTAGGCGCATATGAATGAAAAATGAAAACGATCCTGAAAACCAGCTGCAGGTTCCGTATCTGCACATGGGTGATAAGGGCGTGACATTCCAACCGGTATCGGTACCTCTGCCGGTTGCCTAAATATAATGTTGGCGCCTTTTCCTGGCCGGAGGGGTACCACATTCCCATGGGAGGCACATGCCCCCCCCCCCCGGTGCCCCCACCCTTGTTTACACTCTTGCACCGAGTGGAGAGGAATTATGTTGCAACAGTTATCTCTTACTTGCTCCTACCCCTCCTTGCCAGCCGTGATCTTCAGTTGGCCTGTCTCATCATGCTGCTACTACCCGTGGCACCGCGCGATTCCTGCGGCGCTCGACATGAATGCAGTCAGCACGGATCCAAGCAAAAAGTCGTAGTGTTAGATTCTTCAAGCTTTCAAATGAACCCGATTTTGTCCCTTTTTGACGGTATTTAAGGTCGGAAATGACGTGTTGAAAACACGGAAGTTTGGCTGGAGCGCCTACGGGACTGAGCAATTGTCCAGCCCATGTGACGTCACCGGTTGCCAAACGATATTGGACCCCCGAGTAAATATATTATACTTTAAGGGGGGGACCCCGGGGATATTTTTTTGGGAGGGTTTGTTTTTGGGGGTTTTTTTTTTTTTATTTAATTAAATTAATTTTTTTTTTTTTTTTTTTTTTAAAAGGGAGAGGGGGGAATGCCCCCCCCCCCGCAAAAAAAAAGGGAAGGTTTTATTTTTTTTTTTTTTTTTTTTTGAAGAGAGAAAAAAAAAAAAAAGGAAAAATAAAAAAAAAAAAAAAAAAAACTTTAAGGTGTCTTCGAGTCAAGTTTTATGCACATCTCACCTGCAGAAGTCAAGCAATGGGGTTGTGTTTGATTAGGTTAGGTTATGCTAGGCTTTTCTTTCAGGCTGGACAAATTTTCAACCATTTTAAATAAAATAAAATTCCTTTAAAAATTAATCTAGCTGGACTAGGCTAGGTTGGATCGGGTTTGGTACGTTTGTGTCTTAGGATGTTTTGGTATTATTGGAGATCAAGGTAAAATTTGATTCTTTGGAGTTTTGTATAATACAGTGTATTTTAACGTGAAAAGATGATGTGACTACTCATTTTCTCTGCAAATGATTACTTTTGAGTTAGTAAAGAAATACATCATAATAATCTTCATTCTATAAATATAGCCTATTGTGTATAATTATCCATACCTGGTGTGTCACAGATGTGATAGAGAAGAGATTTGACACTTCATGCATTTGATTTGATACTCTGACACAGAGTGGGAAACTTACTTTCCGGGTTGGGAGTCGGAGTGCATACCGACTTCTTCCGGAGTACATTTTCATGGACATTATTTTTTATGCATGGATCTGTTTACCAGTAACCGACCAGGAAAAAAACTAATCAGTACCTACATAATATGCATATGTAATATGCCTTCTCATTTTTGGTCAAGTCAATTGTTAAAACATAGGAACAAAGAAGTGAACAATGGATGGCACCACCCGGCAGTGACTAGTAATAATCAGCACTGTTTCGTCTTTCATAACTCACAGGAGCAATGCGCTTTCCTTTCACTGTTGGTCTCAGTACAAGGCTAGCCATATGAAAAACAAACAAAACTACTTCACACTTCACCCTTAGCTCAGAGCGCATACCTACCTACACAGCCAATTTCCTACGTAATACGAACGCAACTCCGTGGCTTTCTTTACCTTTCGGCCGACACATACTGCCAAGGTTAGTGATTTGTAAAGAGGTGTACAGTGACGTCACAGGAGTCAGGGAAGTGACGTCACAGGAGTTGGGTGTCGATGTGCTAGGTTAGGTTAGGCTAGGTTAAGTTAGGTTAGGTTAGTGCCCGTCATCGACACCCGACTCCTGTGACGTCACTTCCTTGACTCCTGTGATGTCACTGTACACCTCTTTACAAATCACTAACCTTGGCAGTATATGTCGGCCAAAAGGTAAAGATTACCCAACTCCGCTACCGCACACGCCACAGTTGGATGTGATCAAAGCAAAGGATCAGTCAAGGTCTTCTGTTTGCGTTTGACACTGTTAACCATGTGTTCAAAGTTGCTGATGGTTATGATGTCATATAAAAACTACCTTGCATTGATTAGTTGACGGACAGATTTTGGAACAGAAAACGCTAACGCAGCCAATTCTGATCGGTGGCCTCCGGGACTCCGGAGGACGTCGCTAACACGCACACTGGAGGGGCGAAATCCGCCCACTGCCCAGATTTTACTGGTCGATATACGCGATGTTCGGTGTACCTGCTTAAAAATGAACATCGCGCCGTTTATAGAAAGAAAAATGGAAATCGCCCAAAAATGTTTCCAGTTAGGGGCCGCTAAAGTCAAAAATGTTATAGCGCCAGACCACAAAAATCGGCGCAGATGCGCTCCCAGTATACTGACAAAAGGGAAGTGTTCTAGGCAACACTAGGGACTTGTTTGATGCATATTGATATGCTGTATAGTTTCAAGGTCATGTTAGGTCACCAAGGTCAAGTCAGATCAAGTTCATGACAGGTTAATGGAACCAAACTTGATCAACTGGAATGTTGCCATAAATGCACTACTGGTTGTCATAAATGCACTACTGTACTGTTTGTCATTGCATTTCCATACTTTATTCATGTACTTCACTCCCTTCTTCACGAAGCCGATTGCTCTGAGCTGCCCGACGGAGCAGTCGGGCGGGCGGCCGGTTCCAGTAACTGGAACAGGTAACTGACCTGATAAAGTGGTGCTATATAGGTGACCTGAGGTCAAATGTTGGGTCTAGCATCTGCATTGCATCATTAGTAATGTCCAAAACATCATTGATGCCCATTTTTGAGCATTTAAACACAATCACAGCGATCCATAACGATGACAAGCCAAGCCACGCAAAACCAGAAAATTTTGCCAATCTGACCTCATTTGACCTTGAAGATATTGACCTAGGGTCACGAAAATTGCACACAATAGAGTTCACTACCGTGCCCATCCACCCTGCGAATTTCGTTCCTCCAGCTTTACTAGGAGCCGAGATCTTAGGGGGCGGAATCCGCCCCCCCCTCCAGTGCACGTAATTCTCAGAGGCCCTCCAGGGTGTGTGTTAAAACTGTCACACTTTCCCACTATATGGGTGGCAAGAACACAGGTTTTCCGAGACGTGGCTCCAGAGCCAGAGAACAGTGTACTCAGTGTGCATGCACATCATCTTACAAGTTGCTGTTTGCACATTGTTGTCGGCAATTCCAGTGGTTGAGATTGTTGGGTGTGAAGCTGTGGTTCGGCTGCTGACTGCTACAAAAAGTACAGTAAGTGGAATCTCCAGTGTTTTTTTGGGGTGTCATTCTGTGTTTTTTTTAATTGATATCTGTTCCCACTTTTGTGTCGGAGTACATGTGAAGCCCATCCTATCCAGTATGAACCTGGTGTCCAAAAATGTTTTCAGATATAAAATATCTTAAGAAGTGCCTTAATTCCCACCCTGCTCTGACATCAAAAACCTTATCTCTCTGGTTTAATTCCATATTTGTTCCCAACAAGGAATATTTGCAGACAGATGCATCCGTAGCTTTCTATCAAGGCCGGTTCCTTGCAATGCTGTTAATGTGAATGGCAGTGCTAACAAAGTTAACCTAGATTTGATGACATCATGGCCGAATAGTTTGTTTGGGACAATTCTGGTTTTCCAGTTAGGTTAGGTTAGATTATATTATGCTATAATGCATTTTATATATTATGCTGTTATCATAGTCTAGGTTAGGTTAGGTTATTTTGTTTTTTCTATGGTTTATCTATTTATATGTAATTTTTCAATTCTTGACTGACCAGACTTAAACCCAAATAACTAACTAACTTGACTGACCAGAAAAGTCTGTAAACAAACCAGACACAGCCATGTGCAAGATACGCCACATATCAGTGTAAGTTCAGCTTGACAGTACAGGTTTCATTCCAGCATCTCACATAATTATTAAGCTTTCTTTTGGGGACAATCATGCAAGTAGACAATTTTTCTGACAACACCATGCCATTCCCAGTGAGGTTATTTGCCAAATTGTTCCAGTATTTGTTTTTTAAGGAACTCCACAGCTGCAAAATTCATAATTTCCTTCTTGAAGCATCTAAGCATTATAAGCCACAGTCTGAACATGGTGCTGGTCAGTCTGACACCATCAAGGTACAAACAGACGAGCCACAGCCTGGACAATCCCATTAAGGTATGTAAATGTTTTCAGCATTAACTCATAAAATACCATTAATATTGTAGCACATTTTGTCCATATAGTGCCTATTGTCATCAATTGTATTGACTGCTTAAAGACTTAAACATAACCATTTGCAGAGAAAATGAATTATCACATGGTCTTAACCAAATCAAAAAGCATGGTACTAAAAAAAATTCAAATAATCAAATTTTACCTTGATCTCCAAATTTACTGTGGGGGGGGGTTGGAATTATTTTTTTTAATACCATGTCTATGATGTTTTGTGACATAGTCCTGTACTTACTTACTTACTTTTAAATTGGAATGATGAAGTCTTAGTCACATCGGTATGGTGTGGTGACAGCATAGGTATAGCACTGAGGCTTCAATTGGCTAGTGCTACAAGCAGTGTACATACCTTAATGAGATGGAATGCTGATTTGTGGTTCCAATATTTTTCAAACCACAAGGCACAAGTTGTTGAAACACAAAGCTTGTCATGGTTCAAGGTGGGCTCCATCGAGCACTGTTCCCTTGTAGTCACTTGTCACAAACCCACACCTCTTTTTCTCCCTTCTCTTGGCAACACGAAACAAGTCAGAACACTCCTACAGATGTCTATCTTCCTGAAACCTGCAGACTTTCACACAATTGGGGCATATCACTTTGATTGGAACAACACCCTAGCATCTTTAACAGTATAAACTTGCTTAATTGTTTTGATAAGAAAGTATAATGATATTGTACAGGACTATGTCACAACTCATACACAGTGAAGCCATGCCCTCACTGATGAATGGGCTTGGAAGTCACACTGCAGACTGCAGTCAGGTTCTGTTGTCTGCTACTACCACCTTTTCTCAAGAATTTCAAGAAATACTATCAGAAATAATAATTAAATAGGAAAACCTAGCCTAACCTAAGCTAATGAAGAACTCCATGATGGACACTAATATGAACTAATATAAACTAGTATATTGTATTGCAAAAAAACACAAGCAATATGTAGCCCTGACATCATCAGTATGTCACATCCTGACTCGTGGCACCTGCTTCTGCTGTATCGAGTTTCCGTCAATGTTTGTGCCTACTAATATGTGTGTGTGATATATGTGGCAAAAAGGAGGAAACAATGAATTTTTTATATGAAGAAGTGTTGAATCAACCACATGGAGTGCCAAGTTTCCCTTTAACCTGCCCCATCTTGGGGTGTTGATATGTGCCCCCCCCTCCCCTAAGGTTTTCCACAGATTGTGAAAGAACAGCATGTGGCAGCATGCCAAAATTTGCCATACCTTTTCCCCACATCATTTGGCATGTTGTGTCAAAATTTTGAGGTCAGGTCATCTGGAGTCAACGAGTTAGTCAAGGTCAAGTAGGTCACCTCCATAAAAGTTCAACCAGTTGTCACGCTTTAACAGATAAAGATATTTTAATGAAACTTTCAGCATTTCCTTATCTTTAGGGACAAAATAAAATGCACCAGAGGAATTTGTGATTTTTTCCGTTTTTCATTACTTATTAGTTTTGCATATTTTCCCATTAGAACTAAAATCGAAGATTCTGGCTAAAGTAAGCATTTTTATCGGCGCAAGTTGACTTCGAACAACAGTTTTTTTTGGTCTGCTCTACCCATTAGAAAAAGAAAAGTGAAAACTCAAAATTTTCAAATTAAAAAAATAAATACAATTTTGATTTTTGGGTGGGCAAAAATTGTATGGCCATGGTCGATTTCGCCTCCCTTTTCTGATTCCAAATAAAAAATCAAATATCCCCCAAAATGAACTCCCCAAAGCCAAAAACAAGATGGAAGTCATGAAAACCTAGACCCCCTAGTGACATCACTTTTGGGATGATAAACTTTTTGGAGTGGTGTCTGGCCCCACTCGTCAAGCGCTTTCCGATGACACCTCTTTCGTTTTCGTGCGATGCTTAGTTTGGAGATTAGAGGGGGATTTGTATCAATCCCCCCCCCCCCCCCCCACCCCACCCCACCACCCAAGACAGTGTGATGGTATGACCGGAAAGATGAGGATGGTTAATCATATCTGAAAAGGAGCCAGACAATGGGTGAATAAATTGTGGCACAAATAACAGCAGTGCAGCATGGATGGCACATTCTAGGAAGGATCACTATGATCAGCTGAAGGGTAAGCACAAGCCACAAGAACAAGTGGTTGTATATTCCAAATCATGTTAAATAACATTGTATTCTGGAATAATATTTTTTTTTAAATCCCAATGCTGAAAAATACCCAGGTTTTTCGTTTATTTTTTTTAATGTAAATAGGTTTGAAAATTTGACTTCTTTTGGCCATTATTGGTGTAAAAAGAGTAGCAGTTTGCTTTTCTTGTTGGCTTTATTCAGCAGAATGGTTACTATGGTATCAGCAACAGCAGCACAGTATTCTTTAGCTCAACCTTGAACATCCATGGTTATGTGGCATTATTGTGCTTTAAGGTTTTATGCACATTTGCATCCATAAAGCAAGCAAATGGGTTAGATTTGGTTTGGCTAGGTTAGTTTAGGTTTTTAAGTTGGAATTTTTCTTCAATTTTTTTTATTATCAAATATTTTGGCATTTTTTCTTTCTTTTGAGCAGCTGATGTTAGGTTAAGTTAGGTTCAGTTAGGTAATTTTTTCATTTGGAAAATGTTAAGAAAATGAAGTACTTTGTGTATGGTTATGTATGGTTATGTTGTTCAAGTACTTATGGTTATGGTTATGTCCAAATGGTTATGTCCAAAGGTTATGCCATTTTTTTCATGCTATGTTACCTAACTCAAAGCATGTTCGAAATTGCTCAATGCTTCAAATTTGATGCTTTTTGGGTGTTATTTTGGTCACAACCTGAAAAGTAAGCATTTGCACAGAAAATGAGTGAAAAGGTCCCATCATCTTAGTCACATTCATAAACATTGTATTGGAAAGATCAATTCAAAGAATTCATAAAACACTTTAAAACATGTATTTACTGGTTGTGCAACCAAAGTAGCACTGACATAGGTACCACCACACCTTACAGTGCACAACAGGCATAGGTATGCCAGGCTGCAATTATTTGGTATGCCATATTGCTCATCTCAGAGACCCTTTTTTGTGTTATTTTGCCTGCAAACTGAAAAGTATGCATTTGCAGAGGAAATAAGTGGTCATGTCATATGAACTACATTCATAAACATTGAATTAGTAAAATAAATTACAAGAATTCAATAATTACCTGGAAGTGATAATTTTATGATGTGAGTGTCAGTCAGAAGATATGAGTCAGCTTGTGTCTACTTTTGATATGCTCCTTCATGCCAGTAAATCCTAGTCTTCTAAGTAGACTGGGCCTTTTTGGATGCACTTTCCAGAGAGCAATAGCAGCCAGATCTTGCATGCTACCACCCAACTGACCTGCTGGCTGACCCATGTGGCCAGGGAGCATTGTGGAGACTGGTCAATTCCATTTGTTGGAAATGCCACAGCACAAGAAGAGCTTGTCTGGGCAATGATTCTTTCCCTGCATATTTTTAGCTACATGTGTGAAAAAATACCTTCTTTTGCACTATCAGTGGCTTGTACTATCCATGACAGATATTTTGTCATTTACGGGCACATACCTACCGGCCTACCTATGTGGAAAATGGTGACATACAGGGATGTCGGATCCTATTCAGTTGGGAACCCCCCCCCCCCAAACTTAGGAAGTGAACACATGAAGAAGCATGGTACCAATACTTCTTTTAGGAAGGATATCAATTTGATGCTCAGAAAGTGGTATGTTTCACCATCTGTCACAAATAATGTATTGCTGGGTATTGACCTAGGTAATATGTATGGACTAACTCATCTAGGCTCACATGAGGACCAGGTAAGGGAAGAAGGCTCAAGGGTCCTGAATTGAAGGCTACAATGAGTTCTGATGTAGCTCTCTAAATCTGTATCAGGGGCCTCCTTAGAATCATGAGCTGCAGGAGTCCTCTGAAACCAGCATTATGGCCTCCTGGTGTTGGATGGACAGGCCTTCTGAAATATGTATGGTCAGCCTCCTGGCATTGGCCTAAAGGCATCCTAAGTATTTTTGAGCTGCAGAAAGTTTGATGAAACCTGCATAAGAGTATCCTGTTGTGAGACAAAGGGCCTCCAGAAGTGTGCATAAAGGGCATCCAGATGTTGTCAGCTGAATGGATCCCTGCCATTCTGAACTGGGGGCGGGGGGGGGGGAGAGGCAGAACTGAAGTTCTCATAGAACCAGGGGTCTGGAGCCAAGCATGTTTGGATTGCATAGGGGAAAGAACAAATTAACTTCAGCAGGACACAAAGCCAGGGTGGTGCTGCCCCTCTCCCATCCCCTCCAGGATTTCCACCTGCTGATGCAACAGCAGATGTCTGAAATATGCATTAATGGTCCTAAGCTTTATGAGTTGTGGGGGGGGCCTTCTGAACTCTACATGACCGCATAATAGCCCTCCTGTCTGTGGTTCCAGAGGCGTGCTGAACAATTTATTAGGGGCACCCAGTGATTATTAACTCACAGGATGTCCAATAAATAGTTCATTTGTTTGCAGAAAGCGTTCATATTATGAAAATAATGGTATTTTTGTTTATTATTTATGTAATAACTCCTTCATTCCAGTAAAGAAGCAACCTCAGTGACCGAAATTACTGCAACAAAACATGATGTATTAACAAAATGTACTCTGGGAATATCATGTAATATTGAACATGTCAGACATTTGATGTATCAAAGCAATTGCATGCCCTGATAGTTTGGCTTCAGTAAGAGTGAGTTTTAGTCGGTCGTAGCATATTAAGTTAAGGTCGTAGCAATGCTAGTTTTAGCAGAAACTAAAAATCTGAACCAATAGTTAAATAAATGTGAGATGGAGTAGTAATAAGCTGGTGGAAGCAACCAACCAAGATTGATGTATGATTAGAATGTCATTACCACTGCTTCATTGTCATCATCAAACTGTTAGAATAGTTAGTTGGGCTGCAATGTGTTCATTTTGCCACCCAATAATGCCCATTGCTCACTAATTCTGCTGCCCAACAATGCCCAATAATATTCACTAATGCTGGTAAACACCAAGCTCGTTTATGATCAGAATGCTTACAAGACATTTTTGTATTACTAGAGACTATTAAGTTTCAAAATTCATGGGATGACTGACTCACTCCCAATTATCTTAATCAGCTCCTGTCGTGATCGTCAGTACAGTGCTGACGATTATCGCAGTAGCTATGGGAGTACACCAGACCATACCGAGATTAAAGCTGCGTGAGCTCTCCATCATCATTTTGGCAAAGCTCCATCCCAGTGTTTGATTTTACAATATTTTTTTTTACATGTTAGACAATTTCTGAGTGATCGAATACGAACAGGATATTTTACTTGAAACCTGTGACATCAAATCTTACTTTGCAGTTTCCAGTGAATCTTGAGCACTTTACCACAGGGTAATTCATTGTCGAACAAAACCATTAAACGTCCAAATGGAAAACACATATGATAATTTTTTGGAGAAGATAATGCTACGTATGGCAAAAATCCGAAATCCAAAAAGCCCGTCTTCCCGACCCTGCTCCATATCCTGGTTGTTTGTTCCAATATAACACTTGTATTGTTTTTTTTTCAGCCCTGGTGGAAAGGGTGTTCCTACGCATTGGATCAGCAGAAACAGATGAGCAATTGGAGAATGCGCTCTCTAAGTTTCTGCCACCAGTGCTTCTCAAGCTGTCCAGCACACAGGACGGAGTTCGAAAAAAGGTCAGTGCCATGCTGCAGTGGTTGTGAATGCTTTTCTGTATGCGGTATGTCGCTGGAGGCATACAGTTGCATTTGAAGTGGTGTAAGATAAACTCGCGAGTGAAGAATGCAACATGTGAAACACTGCAACTAACAAGTTATTACAGTCTCAAAAGCATGACAGTCTGGCCGGGTGGGTTGGCACAGATGAACATTTGTGCCATGTGCACGGGACCGGACTCACCTGGGTTTCATCCTCACCCATTGTAATTAGTTGGAATGAGCATTTGTCGTTCACCAATGCAGTTAGGCTGCATAGTTAGTTATATTTATTAAACAGTGGTCATTGCGGTTATAAAAAGTATGTAGTAAATGTAAAATAACTGCAGTATGTGGGAAAATGGTATGCACTACCAGGTGTCGGCCGTGTGTTGTATGTTTGTGCGGCGCCATGCAGGTGATGGAGCTGCTGGTGCACGTCAACAAGCGTGTCAGGAGCAGCGCCGCCGTCCGGCTGCCGGTGGAGACGCTGGTGCTGCAGTACCAGGACCCGGCCGCCACCAGCTTCCTCAAGGTCAGTGCACTCCGCTCCCATCGTCATGTGCGCACACAAACAAACAAACAAACACACACACACACACACACACACACACACACACACACACACACACACACACACACACACACACACACACACACACACACACACACACACACACACGCCCTTTAACCCCAAATAACTAACTAAACAAACACACGCACACGCCCGCACACACACACACGCACACGCCCGCACACACACGCGCACACGCACGCACGCACACACACACAAGCACACAGGCTCCTGCGCCTATTTATTTTGCAATCCAACTGTAGAAAGCATATAATTTGTCTCTACGATGTCGGATTTGATGGCGAGGGACCAAAATGAAATGAATTGTTTTTTTATTGTTTTCTTCGTCTTCAGCTCAGGTCATAAGCAACCCCATGTATTATTATGATGAAGGGTTAAGTTTATTAAACGAAGTGAAGTGCATATTTAGTCAGTCCAAACTGCAAGATTGATCTATTTCCAGTGGCTGACATAGTTTGATCTAATTGACATGGGTTTGCCTGCCCTAGGTTACTTTTGGTGTGCTAGACTAAGTTTCATCATGCAAACTACCATCTACCACATTTCGGCCGTGCCTCTGGCTGAAAGCAGCATGGGAGCCGCATCTCCAGCCTGCCGCCCAGTTTGGCGTCGTTTGACCTTTTGGACCTGGGCTCGGTCACTGCTTGGTATACTCCGGCCAGTGACCTGGGCTCGGTCACTGTTCATGTACTATGTGAAGTTCTTGATACATACTATCTGCCAATTTCATTGGGGTCGGTTGATCCGATTTATTGAAACAGTAAATCTGCGAGTGACCTGGTTTCACATCGATTGACCTCGGTGGACCAGACCTAAGGCATTCATTTTACTATGTCTAAGTTCCTTTATCTTCTGAATTTTGTCTGGATCGACCGACTCCGTGGGTAGAAGCCGAAATATTACGAGTGAGCTAGTGTGGCCTACTTTGACCTTGGTTGACCTAGGTCATAGTACTTCTCGAATATTTAAATTCTTGACACCAATGATCTAGCTATATGACTATGTCCAAATGAATGGAATATAATATACAAGGGGAAATTGACCCCACCAGAGCACTATATTCGGCGGACCATCAGAACGCGTGTTGGGCCATGGCCGGTCACAATCCGATGACATCCCAATGCTTCATGTCGCATCCTGTTGTATTGTCGGTGTCGATCGAACGTCTGAGGTCGAACCGATGGAACTGAGGGGTGTTGTGGGAACTGTTAGCTCCATTTGCTAGACTGCGACTCCGTGCCGTTCATTTTCTACCTTCCTTATAATGGATTGGAACCTGAAGTCGAAATTGGTGCATCGCTCCTAGTGCTCTTGGCTGACGTCCTTTGAATATTGTTGTACTTTTTTCTCAAACCATAGTTTTTGTGATGGGTGATGTCGGTTTGTGTTGCAGAACTTCACCATCATCTACATCAAGTTAGGGTTTCCCCGATTGGAGCCGTCCAAGCAGATGGAGCTTGCTGTACCTCTGCTGCTGAGTATAGAGAATAGTCCACAGTCACACCAGGACTCGTGAGTATCGTTTCTGCTGCTCAGCATATATAAATGTTCACAGTCGCAGCAGCACTCCCACCTCTGCTGCTCAGTATTGGGAGTAGCCCACAGTCACACCAGGACTCCCACCTCTGCTGCTCAGTATTGAGAGTAGGCCACAGTCACACCAGAACGCCCGTATCCGGTGTCCAGTGTAGGACACAGCTCAGTCACATCCCATCTCCAGTACTGGGTGTAGGGCACAGTTCACAGGCATGGCACCATTTCCATATCCAGTGCTCGGTGCAGGGGATAGTTCGCAGTCATGCCAGCAGTTTTGCCTTGTGTGCTTAGAGCAGGGAACAGTTCACACTCACGCCAACATTCTCTCCCCGTGCTTAGAGCAGTTCACAGCCACGCCAACGTGTTCGCCTCCGGTGTGGCTTCAGTGCAAGGAGTAGTCCGCACTCATATTCAGATTTGGTTCGTAGTATAGACAGTAGCCCAAAGCCACACCAGGACTTCCGTTTATGCTGCTAAGTGTTGTGAACAGTTCACAACCACATTAGGACTCCCATTTCCGATGCTCCGTATATAGAACAGCCCATAGTCACACCAAGGTTCGTGAATACTGCCCCGTCTCGACCGCGAGAGCCCCCAGTCTTGTCGTCGCAGGATCCGACCTGGTACCGTGCTATTACTGGTGTATCTACAACCATATAGTATGGTTATGTGTCCTGAGTTTTGTTTGTGTCCTAAGAATGTGCTTGTGTGTCAGGATGTTGTGGCTGTGTGTCAGGATGTTGCGTACCAAGATGATGTAGATGTGTGTCAGGATATCGTTACTGTGTACCAAAATGTTTAGATGTGTGTCAGCATATTGTTGCTATGTGTAAAGGATGTTGTGTACCAAGATGCTGTAGGTGTGTGTCACGATATCGTTGCTGTGTGTAAGGATGCTATAGCCGTGTGCCAGGGTGCTGTAGCTGTGTGTCAGGAGGGGACGAGTGGTCTAGGGGTAAGATGCTCGTCTCACAATCGAAAGGTTGTGGGTTCGAGTCTCACCTGTCGCTACTATTCGCCCGCGACCAATCGGCGTGAGAGATTGGCGACGCTACATGACTCAACGGTCGACGTGTCGTAAAACCAATAACCAACCAACCAACCTGTGTGTCAGGATGCTGTAGCTGTATTTGATGGTATTGTCTCTGTCTGTTGCAGAATGTTATGGCTGTGCGCCAGGCTATTATGGTTGTGCCACAAGCTACTGAGGTTGTATTGCATAGTGTTGTGGTCGAGTGTCGTGATGTTTTGGTTGTGCTGTAAGCTGTTCTGGTTGTGCTGTAGGCTGTTGTGGTTGTGCTGTAAGCTGTTCTGGTTGTGCCATAAGCTGTTCTGGTTGTGCTGTAAGCTGTTGTGGTTGTGCTGTAAGCTGTTCTGGTTGTGCTGTAAGCTGTTCTGGTTGTGCTGTAAGCTGTTCTGGTTGTGCTGTAGTCTGTTGTGGTTGTGCTGTAAGCTGTTGTGGTTGTGCCATAAGCTGTTCTGGTTGTGCTGTAAGCTGTTCTGGTTGTGCTGTAGCTGTTCTGGTTGTGCCATAACTGGTTGTGCTGTAAGCTGTTCTGGTTGTGCTGTAGTCTGTTGTGGTTGTGCCATAAGCTGTTCTGGTTGTGCTGTAAGCTGTTGTGGTTGTGCTGTAAGCTGTTCTGGTTGTGCTGTAAGCTGTTCTGGTTGTGCTGCAGAGTCCTGTCGCTGGTCACCGGCGTGATCGGATCGGCTGATTTTAAGGACAAGCGTGCCAATGCCGACATCGCGACGCTTAAGGAGAGGCCGGCGGTGCTGAAGATGCTGCTGGACTTCATGTTGGACCTGCTTCTGCTGCCATACGGGTGAGTGACACCGATGGATGAGATGCCGTCGCTCCTGAGGATCAATAACTGGCTACAACGCTGCTATACTATAGCAGCGTTGTAGATTGTCTGTAACCACAGTTCTGGGCGCAAAATGGCCCTGGCAGTTGACGCGCCCTTAAACTCAAATCGTCATCATGAACACACTGGGTGCCGGGTCGCATGGACGTGCGTGTAATCTATCGGGATTGACTGGCACGGGGATCCCAGTGAGTTTGGAGCCCACACGGTATTTCGCAGCGTCAGCTGAACAAGCTGCTTCAGCATATGGGATACAGCCGTCGAGTTCTGTAGCAAGCACGGTAGCCGACAACGTGATCAGATGCTAATCTGGCCGGGTCTGGCGAAACCGGCTGCTCCTAGATTTGTGTCATCCACAACATTATCGTCTCCGTAAGATAATCTTCTTTTCTCCCTGGAGGATTAAATGGTGCTGTTTGACAATGACTGGAAGCTAGTGCTCACAAATTGTGTAACTGAAATGGAAACCAACACTTAGCAGACGCCTGTTTGACCTCTTCAAAGACGAGTTTGATCTCCTGTAATATTTTATTTCTGTCTGGAAAGATACTGGATTGACATTGGATGGAACATAGAACAGCAGGTGGAAATCAGAAAACGACTGATAGAAGTTTCACATAGCTGATCAGACCTTGTAACTCAGAGCGTGATCATGTGACGTGGTCAGGTCAGGTCAATGGGGTGGTGACATCAAACCTGTTAACGTGACCACCCCATTGGCCTGACCCTGTGACCAGTACGTCATCTGACCATGTGACCACCCCATTGACCTGACCATGTGACCGGTGCGTCAAACCTATGGACCCCGTGAACTTGACCCTGTTACCATCCCATTGACCTGACCCTGTGACCGGTGCGTCATCTGACCACATGACAATATCGTGAACCTGGCCCTGCGATCACCCTATTGACCTGACCCTGTGACCGGTATGTCATCTGACCTCATGACAATCCTGTGAACTTGACCCTGTACCACCCCATTGATCCGACCCTGTGGCTGGTGTGTCATCTGACCTCATGACAATCCTGTGAACTTGACCCTGTGACCACCCTATTGACCTAACCCTGTGACCGATGCGTCATCTAATCACATGACAATCCCATAAACTTGGCTCTGTGGCCACCCCATTGACCTGACCCTGTGATCGGTACGTCATCTGACCACATGACCACCCCATGCACTTGATCCTGTAACCATCCCTGTTACCAGCACGTTAACCCAGCACTGTGATCACCCCATTGACCTGACCATGTGACCGGTGCGTCATCTGACCACATGACAATCCCGTGAACTTGACCCTGTGACCCGACCCTGCTACCAGCACGTTGACCCGGCGCTGTGACCGGCAGCGTGACCTGGCCACCGCCTGCGGCCTCTGACGGCTCGGCCGTGCCGCCGCCGGCTGGCCTGTCGGAGCGGACGGTGCGGCGCGCGTTGGGCGAGCAACCACTGCCGGCCGACCGGCTGGAGGCGCTCAAGGCGGGCCTGGTGCGCTTCCTGGCGCAGGTGCAGCTGCCCGCCGTCACAGTGGCGCCGCAGCTGCTGGTGGCAATGGCCGACACTCGCTTCACGGTGGCCAACCAGGCCGACATGGCGCTGAAGCGGCTCAGGTGAGGGCGACCGTGGTCTGAAGCGGCTCGGGTGAGGGTCACCGTGGTCTGAAGCGGCTCAGGTGAGGGTCACCGTGGTCTGAAGCGGCTCGGGTGAGGGTCACCGTGGTCTGAAGCGGCTCAGGTGAGGGTCACCGTGGTCTGAAGCGGCTCAGGTGAGGGTGACCGTGGTCTGAAGCGGCTCGGGTGAGGGTCACCGTGGTCTGAAGCGGCTCAGGTGAGGGTCACCGTGGTCTGAAGCGGCTCAGGTGAGGGTCACTGTGGTCTGAAGCTGCTCAGGTGAGGGTCACCGTGGTCTGAAGCGGCTCAGGTGAGGGTCACCGTGGTCTGAAGCGGCTCTGGTGAGGGTCACCGTGATCTGAAGCGGCTCAGGTGAGGGTCACCGTGATCTGAAGCGGCTCAGGTGAGGGTCACCGTGGTCTGAAGCGGCTCAGGTGAGGGTCACCGTGGTCTGAAGCGGCTCAGGTGAGGGTCACCGTGGTCTGAAGCTGCTCAGGTGAGGGTCACCGTGGTCTGAAGCGGCTCAGGTGAGGTTCACCGTGGTCTGAAGCTGCTCAGGTGAGGGTCACCGTGGTCTGAAGCGGCTCAGATGAAGGTTACCATAGTCTGAAGCAGCTGAGGCTAAGGCTGAGCCGGGCGCTAAATGACCAAACCTGATCGATGTGCCATAAAACTCGAATAACCAACCAGCACCTGAGGCGATGGCTCCCCGAGACTGAAGCAGATCAGGTGAGATGCCCCAAGCCCGAAGTTACTGTGTTGCACTGCCATGACCCTTCGTAATTTGAATAGTAAATTACACCATTCTGATACTATCAACACAGGCTGATTGAGTATGGTTTTTGTACGATCTGGCGGTCAGTGGCATTGTACTATCTAGAGCCGTCATAGTCTTGATGGCACTTAGCTTATTCTCAGTTTAATATTCCCTGTTCTTTTTCTTTGCACATTAAGTTCTCTTATTTCGACTTCAGAGTAGTAAGCCTGCCTGTTGAGGAGGTGTGAAATGACCAGGAATTCCGAGCATTGCGACACGTGATGCTGGATAAGAAGACAGAGAGGGAACTGCGAGTAATGCAACGCTCCTCAGTAAATGCACAGGGAACCGCGGCTTTTGACCAGCGCACGCGTCAGTCAAAAGCCGCGATGTCATTGTCATTGTCCGGACAGGCGATGTGGACCGACCTGTCGCGCTTTTCCAGTGACCTGGACTGGAACGATGCGACGCTGGTCGGCAAGCTGTGCGAAATCTACCTGGGCACGCTGGTGCCCAAGAACAAGCCTAACCTGGCGCCGAAGCCCGAGTTGCGCCGCACCCCCGTCAACACCCGTATCCGGCTGAAGCTGCTGCCGTACCTGAGTCGGTCGCGCACGGCGGCCACCATGTTCCCGCAGTCGGTGCAGGTGGGCGGGCGGCGATGCGCAGAAATAGACAGCGTACTCGGAGCCTCCGTGAAGTGGATTTCACGGCGTTCGCGTCACGTGTACACGGCTGACACGTATACACATGCACGCTAACTGACCCGCTGGGCACTGGAGCACAACGTGAGCAAAGATAAACGTAACACTTTTTAGATCGGGATGGATGTTTTCCCATGTAAAATTGATTGTTAAGACCACTTCGCTTCTTCACCTTTTTGATTAGAGACTGTCTAGCTTTCCAAAGGAAAGCTAGACAGGTCGCCGTCACAGTCTCAGTGTGAGACCGCCGCTTCGTCCATGGTCAGGTCACCGTCACGGTCGCCATGGTGTAGTTTCTAACATCGTTCGTTCTTATCGGTAGGCACACAATTGTGCTCATCGATGAGCTTTCTTATCTCAACTTGCCAGGCTTCCGTTAGTTCACCAGTTCTGTCAACTCGAAGTGTAGTAGTCCCTTAGCTTGGAACAACTACCCTGCATTCTTTTCGTCCAGCTAAGGCAATGACGTTGAACCTCGCGAATGAGCTCATTTCTGCGCAAGAGAACACAATTAATGTGTGAATTATATCTGCAGATGTCCCATGCTGGTCGTATCGTGAGTGTTGTAGATGTGGACCTGCAGACGTCCAGCTTCAAGGACCACAATGTGTTGTGAGATGGCAGATGCGATTTGTTGTGAGATGGTAAATACAATCTCTTGTGAGATGGTAGATACAATTTTGTTTACTGTAATGTATGGTTTACAGCTGATGTTCGATAGCCTGTACGGAACCAACACCAACCCCAAGCTGAAGCTGCTGGCCCTCCAGTTCACCACCCTCGTCATTCAGGAGTGAGTGCTCGCTCCACAATGTCCCTCGCAGTAACTAATGGTGCATGGTTCACTAGTGCTCTCATTGCCCGCCAACTTTGTCTTAGGGTAGTTGCTCATATTTATATCTGGATACTTAACATCTCCTTCCTGAAGGCATTGGGCATGTTATGAGGCGAAAAGATGCCTGCGAATTTGTTCCGTGTTACTCAGTCGCTATGTCCTCTGATAGACGCCGCTCCCGTCGATTCGCCTGTCGGATATATATATATATATATATATATATATATATATATATATATATATATATATATATATATAAGGGAGAAAGGGAGAGAGAGAGGAGTGGTCTCAATCTCCAGCTAGTCCCACAGTCCCCAGTGACCACGACAATGGCCACCCTGGAGGGAGCGGTTGCTTGGTGATCCAATTTCTGATTACCCTTCCGCTAAAGTAATCCCTTGCTGTTTTGAATGAGCTGAAAGCTAGCTTCTGGATCCAGCTGAAGCGTGTTTAAACCCACTCACCATCCGCCTGATTTGTAGATCGACCCGCCAGCTGTGGCTCTAAATGCCTCGTTTGTAGGTGGCCAAAACCGGTTTGAGGAAGACCGTATTATCTCAGTTTACTTCTTGTTTTAATGGTCCATTGTCTTATATGTTAACCAAACCAAGGCAGATTTTAGAAAGTTTGGCCTAGGAAGTGCACAACAACACAGTTTTTTTTTAGACTTCAACAGAGTTTTTAAGTACACCTCACTTTTGTCAAACTTGGTTAGTTCGGTAGCAGGCACAAACGGAATGTTCCGCCAGATCCGCTGACGTTGGGTCTCGAGCCCTCCGTTGGGGAGGGCCCTCGAGCAGTGTTGGATTTTCACTTCTTGTTCTTGGATTCGGAGTGTATAATCCTTGAGTTCATGCAATTACGGGTGCATAATATCTGGTAACCATGGGGTGAATACAATTTACTGAGACAAAGAAACAAAGTCTTGTTTTTCCATTCAAGAAGCATACAGTACAGGTGTTTCATCCCACACAGCCTAAGTATGCCTCCTGATGCTGGATCACATAAAAATAGTATTCACTGAGAATACAAACTTCACATAGCAGTCCTCTGTGTTGTGGTGCTTGAAAAGTGTTAAATATACTGTCATTGGCAAGAAGTGATGCATTTCATCAATTGATTTTCCATGCAAGTTTGAATATATATTTCATTTCAGGTATGTATGTAAATTACTATGATGAAATACATTATTCAAGCTTAGGGTATCCAAAGACATGTCTTACACAGTTTACCTCCATGAAGCAAACAAACGGTTTAGGCTTGGTTATGTTATAAGTTGGGCTCTACTCTTAAATTGGACAAGTTTTCATATCCAATGCTTTTTTCTATTTCAAGAATTTGTTTTTCAACAATGAACCAGGCAAGGTTAGGTTATGTCAGGTCATGTTCCTTAATTTGCATTTTTAAAGAAAAATACTGGTTGAAATTTTTCCCTCTTTCAAGAGAATTGTTCTTTTTGCATTGAAGGTTAGGCTAGGGTAGGGTAGATTATGTCACATTTTTTTTATATTGCAAAATAATTTTTACACTATATTACCCAACTCAAAGCCAATTTATTGGTGTTGTTTTGCCTGCCAACTGGAAAGTATGTATTTACAATGG
The DNA here is from genome assembly GCA_034440615.1 of Ashinkailepas kermadecensis. Lineage (NCBI taxonomy): Eukaryota > Metazoa > Arthropoda > Thecostraca > Neolepadidae > Ashinkailepas > Ashinkailepas kermadecensis. Next base: position 474,264 of record JAOTOM010004826.1, read on the forward strand.
AGGTGAGTGGTCGCACCATGTAAACCACATTTATAAACATGGCATTGGAAAAAGGAATTCCAATAACCCAAAATTACCCTAAACTGCAAATTTACAACTAGAAGCAAAGTGACGATGAGCAAGAATTATGCCTTTCACATCAGGAACCACAAAACCTCAATATCCCTTATGGAAAATGATTGGTCCTGAACCCTGTGCTGATGAAGAATGCCCATGGCATGGTTGGATTTAAAAAACAATGTATGAAGACTGACAAAAAATATTTCCAATAGGAAATTGGAATCCATTCATTCCATGCACCACCATAGGCATTATGTTAAATTTGGAAATCATTATGTCGCATTGGCAACAACAAAAGTGTACAAATTTACACCTGTGATTAGCATGCTCCAACTGTTACCCATCGAAAGACAGCATTAATATCAATTAACCATATTCGCTGCAATGGCATCGGCAGAAAAAAACAGAATTCCTACAAGGGGTATGCCAGAAAATAAGAGTCACAGAAGATAATAAAGCAGCACCTACCAGTTACTATTCCCACAGCACCTACTTTTTTCTCCAGACGCACACCTGAGGAGAACGAAAACAGAAAAATAGCAATGGCTTCCTCCCCGGCTTCGGTACCTTGGCGGTTGCCTTGGCTGACTCGATAGGCCTTGGGTTGGCCTTAGCCTTCATCAGGGCTGGCAGCGACTTGTGTTACATTGTCATAAAAAGAATGCAATCGAGACAAGCTGCTCTTTTACCTTTGGCAACAAAGATTTCATCGCATTGGCTGAGTTCAAACCACTAAGCCAATCAGCAGCCTCCGTACGGTCAGCCGGAGTTGACGAAAGCCCAGTAAGCGGCTCATAACCACCCCTCATTTTGCAGTGTATAAGAACATGACGGCTAAATTTCCATTTTCCCGAAGTGGGAGAAATTAGTTGTCGGAGTGGCATAAACACTTTATTGCCACCAGTTTGTGGTGTACTGAAACAATGTAGGTCATGAAATGGAAGAACACTGAAATTTCTGGTTATATGGTGGTCCATTTGACTGCAAAAATGTAACCAGGTTTGAAGAACGTTTTGGTACCATTTAGGTCATTTTCTTGCGTAAAATCCATCGGATATCTTTTTTGTTCTATTGCTCTGGACTGGTCCAGGATGCAAAACGATCAGTTTTGTTCATGTCAAGTTATGTAGAACATCTCAATCTTCAAGGAAACAAAAAGGAATGCATTATGTATAGCCTTTCTTGGCCGTAGTTTAAAAAGCTCGGACCGGAGTGGCAGCTGGAGAGCCGCGAATCCATCGAATCCAAGAAGCGCCGTTCGGGTCTGACCAGTCTGGGAATGGTAGTTTCCCTTCATTAGGCGAGCCGAGAATAGAGGTTTCTTTCACTTGGCGAGGAATTTTTCTTGTTTGCACCGAATTGCCCACTGGATGGAAAGAGACGAAAGAGGCTCGTTGTAGGCATCGCCAACCTTGGTAGGAACGACCTACGTGGATATAGTCGGATAATTCAAGGACCAGGTAGTGAGACTACTAGTTGATCTTGTGTAGTATCGGCCGACGTAGGAACTGAGGCCCAATTGAGGTTTCTTGAAATTTAATTATTCTTGTTGGTGTAAACTTCAGTATCAAAGCAGAAATATAGCTACCTAGCTAGAATGATGTATGCACAACCAGCTTAATGTTGAGAAGTATGGGTGGCCATAGCAAAATTGTGATTCCTTATATTTTGCAGTGGTGCACATTTGTATTCCTCTGTTGGTGCCCATGCATGCAGTGGCACAGCCTAGGACATGGTTGTTTTATATACTGGGGGGGGGCAAGTGGGCCCTCAATGTTTGCTTAGCTTCTCAAATGACAATTTTTAGCATGGGACCCTATGGAGTTTGCCCCCAATCTATTTCACCCTGCCCATTGCCTTTCATGTATTTCCCCATCCCAAATAATTTTCATAAATGAACATCCATGACCTAGAAATAGTATTTTCATAAGTGTGTTCTTTCTTAATGTGTTGGATTTTGACGGAAGAACCTTTCAGCTTGTTTTGTTTTGTTTTGGAAATAAAGCTTTCATTTTTGTAAGACAGTATATTTTCAGGAATAAGGGATTGGTCCCCTTCAGTGCAACCATACAGTAACTCACAAGCATTGTTGTGCTCTAACAAAATGTTTCAGGAAATTGTGAAGTGCACCCCACCTCATACCCCAATCAACTCCATTATTTTGCTTTTTTGTCCCTGCAGCTTCCTGAACATTGCTATGCCATGACAAATCATAACATATGTCCACAAATATTTTGGGGATGTGATTGCTTTTGTGATTTACAAGCTGTGTAGGGACTTCTCTAGTTCTCTAGTTCTGTCTAGCCTTGCATTCTTCCGAACACTACTGGGTCCAGCATTTTCACAAATCAAAATAATGTACACATGAAGGCATCGCTGTTTATTAATTCACATGTTTCAGACAATTACATACCACCTGCACCATTTCATGGAACAAATACATTGGTATTAATGTTGTATGCAGATTGCAGAGTGATCCTTAAGCATCTGCTGTCATCTGTTGCACATGCTAGCAAGCTGGCACTTGTCTAGTCTTGCTTGCATCTAATTTTCTGTTCCACTTCTGCATCCTCTTGGAATGTTGCTGCAGCTCTCATGTCACCTGAAATAACAGATGTGCATTATTCTCAATGATGTTGCCAAGTTGCTGTGGCAAGGACATAACATGGCTAGACGAGATGAAGAGCACCAAAACTAGAAGGGTTTTTCATTATCAGCTATTGATTACCATATGTTACAGGCCCTTGGAGCATGCTGCATCCTCTGCTTCATCACAATCCAATAATACTATTGGATTATGACAGTTGGTTGAGATTGCTGTTTAAGCAAGGCTCTTCATGATATATCATGTAATGTAAGGAGTATATTTTTTTTTGGGTGTGTATAATTCTTTGGATGACAAAAGTTCCAAAAAAGGACCATATTTCCAACACTGCCCTCGAGCCATCCCAGTACGCCAGGATGAGTCCCCTGGCGTAGGCGGACTTGAGTGGGGGATGCAATTCAAAGGGTTTTTGTTGTAGATTGTGCACAGAAACGCAGGCTGTCTGAATAGTCGAGGCTCACAATTAAGCCGACATTCTAGCATCGTACGCAGTTGGGAACGACGGCAGAAACCTAATGCTTATCATTTTCTAAGTAACAGCCTCGGCACAAATTCGCTCCCAAAGTGTAGCAGGCTTTAACAAGTGTGTAATTACAGACAGGCAATTATCTAGCTGTGAAGAAATTGTGCCGAATGAAAACAAAACGTTACGAAGAGTTGTTTCTTTCATGAATAACCCCATTCAAAATCCGGTAGACGACTCCTTGCTGCCATGCATTATTGTGCTGGTAGCTTACATGAGCTCGAATGATTTGGTACGCTGAAGGACTGAATCTTCCTTCAAATGGCATGGTGGGGCCGCGGTAGCTCAGTTGGTAGAGCGTCGGACTCTTGATCGCAATATTGTGGGTTCGAATCTCACAACCGATGGCATTTATCGAGTCCACCCGCGACCAATCGGCGTGAGAGGTTGGCGACGCTGTAGGACCTAGCGGTTGAATGCGTCGTAAAAGAACCCAAGGTTCTTCCGAATGGCATGGCTTGGGGATCGAGTTTGGTCCGAGAACCGAGATCTGCAACAATTAGTGTTGTGGCAGTCGGTGTACTGTGAGAGTGACCGCCTGCGGGCCGGCAGGGGCTCGGAGTCGCGGTTGGCCCCGCTCGGCGCCATGGTGCTGGCCGTGCTGCACGGAATCCTGGTGGAGGAGCGCTCCGACACCCGCCTCCGGTCGGCCGCCTACACGGCCATCGGCCGCCTCGGCCAGAAACTGCCGGCGCTCATCACGCGCGACCTCAGCATCATCAAGGTGTTCTTCGTCGCCCTGGAAAAGGTAGGTGTCGCGACCACATGGCCGCCGCAAGTCACACCCAGGGACCAGAAATTGGGCAATTAAAGTAGAAGCTTGACAAAAACATGCTTTGACCACCTCGAAAAGAACTTTTGATGTCCTGCCGTGACGAAAACAACTTTTCATTTTTATAATGATCCTGAATTGTCCTAGGATTCAAAATGGCAGGTGGAAGTAAGAACACAATTGATAAGGATTTCACAACTGGCGACAGAAAGTCGACCATGAATGTTGCCATATAGCCAGAGCTCATGAAATGTGGCTCATTAGTTGTGTGTGTTTAGGACAGTATTGAAGCATTGTCTAACCATTCCTTCTTCAAAATTATGATGTGCCCAGTTGGGTGTGCTGGGAATGTGCTGCATGGATGTAATGTGTAATACCTTCTGATGTGTAAATATGCAGCATGTTTTACCTTACTGTATTAACCTGTCAGTACATAGTACCCATTTGCTTCCCTCCACCAACGCGGCGGCCAGGGAAAGCGACATGGGCCTCCCATGTCCGTAGTTCTAGGCCGTCATTACTCGCACTAGCCTACCGGTACCGTCTGGACAAGGCGACACCATGTGTTGCCAACACCCGTGCGGGCGTGTTTTAGCCAGACGGGCATGTACTGACCGGTGGGTGCGGCTTGAGCCTGTCTAGGCTCGGCGACCGTATCGCTGGTGATGACGTCCGGTCACGTCTTGTGCCGCCGGCAGGAGGAGGCCGAGACGGCGCAGTTCGTGCAGGACACGCTGCAGCTGCTGGCGCCGTCGCTGCGCCAGCTGGACGAGGCGCAGCAGACGGTGATCGAGGCGCTGCTCACGTCCTGCATGGAGCGCCAGAGCGGGCGCTCCCGCCACATGGCCGTCCAGTACGCGGCCGTCGTGTTCCCCGAGAGCCACGTCGGCTCCCGGCTGCACCTGCTGCTGGCCACCGGCGACAGGTCAGTGGACACTCACTGGTACCCTCCCCAGGCCACCGGTGGCAGGTCAGTGGACACTCACTGGTACCCTCCCCCGGCCACCGGTGACAGGTCAGTGGACACTCACTGGTACCCTCCCCCGGCCACCGGTGACAGGTCAGTGGACACCCACTTGTCCCCCACCCGGCCGCCGGTGACAGGTCAGTAGACACCCACTATTCCCTCCCCCCCACACCCGGCCACCGGTGACAGGTCAGTGGACACTCACTACTCCCCACCCCCGGCCACCGGTGACAGGTCAGTGGACACTCAATGGTACCCTCCCCCGGCCACCGGTGACAGGTCAGTGGGCACTCAATGGTACCCTCCCCGGCCACCGGTGACAGGTCGGTGTACACCCACTTGTCCCCCACCCGGCCGCCGGTGACAGGTCAGTGGACACCTACTATTCCCCCCCCCCACACCCGGCCACCGGTGACAGGTCAGTGGACACCCACTAGTCTCCCCCCCTCCACATCTGGCCACCTGTGACAGGTCAGTGAACACTCACTAGTCCTCCCTCCCCGGCCACCAGTGACAGGTCAGTGGACACTTGCAGGTTCCTCCCCGGCCACCAGTAACAGGTCAATGGACACTAAATAGTACCCCCCCCCCGCCGGTCACCGGTGACAGGTCGCCGGACACTCACTAGTCTTCCTCCTTGAATAGGTCAGTGGACATTCAATAGTACCCCCCCACCCCCGGCCACCGGTGACAGGTCAGTGGCAGTGACAGGTGACAGTGATAGGTCAGGTGACGGTGACAGGTCAGTGGACACTCACCAGTCCCCCTCCTCGGCCACAGGTGACAGGTCAGTGGGCACTCAAAAGTACCCCCCCCCCGGTTACCGGTGACAGGTCAGTAGACACTCACTGATCCCTCCCCAGCCACAGATGACAGGTCAGTTGGCATTCACTAGTCCTCCCCCGGCCACCGGTGACAGGTTAGTTGGCACTCAATAGTCCCCCCGGGCAACTGTGGTATGTCATTTGACACTCACTAGTCCCCCTTGGCCACCGGTGACAGGTCGGTGGACACTCGCTGGTCCCTCCCCGGCCACCGGTGACTGGTCAGTTGGCACTCAATAGTCCCCCGGGCATCTGTGATAGGTCAGTTGACACTCACTAGTCCCCCCTTGGTCACCGCTGACAGGTCACTTGTCGCTGAATAGTCTCCACTGTTGGCCACCGTGCCGTCCAGTGCCGTTCAGTTTCACATGGCTACCCTGCGTGCACTGTGTGTGTAGCCGACCGCTGGTGTTTCAGTGATGAGGATGTGGCGTCTGAGGCGCTGAAGCACTTGCGCCTGACCGTGTCGGACGCGTCAAGGAGCGACAGCGTGCGGCAGCTGCCCCAGTTCGCCGACATGGTCGCCTGCGTCACCAACAAGGCCAGCGAGCGTCAAGTCAAGAAGCAGGCGTTCTCGGTGGGCAGCAGTAGCCTGCCGTTTCCGTCCAAGGCCTTCGCCACGGTGAGTGTCGCGGGGATATAAATATTGTGTGCACCAGTGCAGCATATAGGGAGGAGATTTGATGATGGTGACGGAAAATCCTTCACACTTCTGGCTGCTAAACAAGGAAGCTCAGCGGTGAGAAGACCAATGGCGGAATAGGACACCCTGACGCAACAGTATATGAAACATGTAGTTTTTTTCCTGGGTAGGTACCTTAACACGCGCACCGAAGGGCCTCTCATAACGCGTACGATTTGGTTTTGGCGTTACCGAACCGTCAGATGGGTGATTGGTCGACGTGTAGGTAAATTGTTCTACGTTGTCCCTGAAACCGAGTATACCGCTTCACGCAGTGAAGGCTCGCTGAGTCCCGGGAGCGGGTTCGTGGGCGCCGTGACTGCCAGCGCGTTTCACGAATGGTCAGATGACCGGCCGTCCGTGTCCGGCAGATCATCCGCTACCTGAGCCTGTGTCTGCAGCGCCAGACCAGCCCGACGGCGCCGCTCAGGCACGAGTTAGTTCGCGGCCGCACCGCTGGACTGGCGGCGGCGCTGGCGTCGCCGCAGCTGGCCGCCGCCGTGCAGACGTACCTGACGCTGGCGATGCGTTTGCTGCGCGCCGACGTGACGGAGATGCCGCTCTTCTGTCTGCTGGAGGCGGTGGCGGCGGCTCCCGACACGCTGGCGCCCCTGCTGGCCGAGGAGCTCGACTGGATCCGAGTAGGACTGACCAACGGAATCACCAGTCGAGGCCCGAGATTGTTCCGGAGCGAAACCGCCGAGCGCTGCATTGTTACTTAGATGAGCTTCCAGCATGAGGCATTCATCAGTTTGCTAAAATGAGCTCTGAGTACGATCTCACTAAGGAAGTAATGTTTTGCAGTCAATGCAATGATGCAATGGCCAGAGCGTGACTTTTGTTGTGACCAGATATGTACAGAGGGGTCTCGAACGGCTTTAAGAAAACGTCGCTTGCTGTTCTGGTTAACTTTTGTTGGTACGGTCTTCGGAGACAGTATTTGGGACTGGGATAGTTCACAGTCTTGTGGATGTCATGTTCTAGCTACTGCTGGAAAATGTTCTGGTTCACAGCACCAGAAAAACTGCTGTCCTGACTCAGCCACTTGTCGCAGTCGATGGTATCGTACCTGCGCGAGCCGGTGCGGCTGTACGCGGCCGAGCTGTTCGCGGTGGTGGCCGCGGCCAGTCTGGACGACCAGCAGTTCAACTTGGCGCTCAACCAGATCCACCAGCTGGCGACCAGCAAGGTAATGCCTGCCGTCGTCAGCCCGCGGACGGCCGACGTGCTGTCGCCCGCCCCGCTCCTCCCGCGCCGGCCCGTCTGGCGGGCTGGTCGTCGGTGGTGGCAGCTGGTAGTGCAGTGTGTGACACACTGTCGCCGCCCCGCACCGACACGTCTGGCGGGCTGGTCGTCGGTGGTGGCAGCTGGTAGTGCAGTGTGTGACACACTGTCGCCCGCCCCGCACCGACACGTCTGGCGGGCTGGTTGTCGGTGGTGGCAGCTGGTAGTGCAGTGTGTGACACACTGTCGCCCGCCCCGCTCCTCCCGCGCCGGCCCGTCTGGCGGGCTGGTCGTCGGTGGTGGCAGCTGGTAGTGCAGTGTGTGACACACTGTCGCCGCCCCGCACCGACACGTCTGGCGGGCTGGTCGTCGGTGGTGGCAGCTGGTAGTGCAGTGTGTGACACACTGTCGCCCGCCCCGCACCGACACGTCTGGCGGGCTGGTCGTCGGTGGTGGCAGCTGGTAGTGCAGTGTGTGACACTGTCGCCCGCCCCGCACCGACACGTCTGGCGGGCTGGTCGTCGGTGGTGGCAGCTGGTAGTGCAGTGTGTGACACACTGTCGCCCGCCCCGCACCGACACGTCTGGCGGGCTGGTCGTCGGTGGTGGCAGCTGGTAGTGCAGTGTGTGACACACTGTCGCCCGCCCCGCACCGACACGTCTGGCGGGCTGGTCGTCGGTGGTGGCAGCTGGTAGTGCAGTGTGTGACACACTGTCGCCCGCCCCGCACCGACACGTCTGGCGGGCTGGTCGTCGGTGGTGGCAGCTGGTAGTGCAGTGTGTGACACACTGTCGCCGCCCCGCACCGACACGTCTGGCGGGCTGGTCGTCGGTGGTGGCAGCTGGTAGTGCAGTGTGTGACACACTGTCGCCGCCCCGCACCGACACGTCTGGCGGGCTGGTCGTCGGTGGTGGCAGCTGGTAGTGCAGTGTGTGACACTGTCGCCCGCCCCGCACCGACACGTCTGGCGGGCTGGTCGTCGGTGGTGGCAGCTGGTAGTGCAGTGTGTGACACACTGTCGCCCGCCCCGCACCGACACGTCTGGCGGGCTGGTCGTCGGTGGTGGCAGCTGGTAGTGCAGTGTGTGACACACTGTCGCCCGCCCCGCACCGACACGTCTGGCGGGCTGGTCGTCGGTGGTGGCAGCTGGTAGTGCAGTGTGTGACACACTGTCGCCCGCCCCGCACCGACACGTCTGGCGGGCTGGTCGTCGGTGGTGGCAGCTGGTAGTGCAGTGTGTGACACACTGTCGCCCGCCCCGCACCGACACGTCTGGCGGGCTGGTCGTCGGTGGTGGCAACTGGCAGTGCAGTGTGTGACACACTGTCGCCCGCCCCGCACCGACACGTCTGGCGGGCTGGTCGTCGGTGGTGGCAGCTGGTAGTGCAGTGTGTGACACACTGTCGCCCGCCCCGCACCGACACGTCTGGCGGGCTGGTCGTCGGTGGTGGCAGCTGGTAGTGCAGTGTGTGACACACTGTCGCCCGCCCCGCACCGACACGTCTGGCGGGCTGGTCGTCGGTGGTGGCAGCTGGTAGTGCAGTGTGTGACACACTGTCGCCCGCCCCGCACCGACACGTCTGGCGGGCTGGTCGTCGGTGGTGGCAGCTGGTAGTGCAGTGTGTGACACACTGTCGCCCGCTCCGCACCGACACGTCTGGCGGGCTGGTCGTCGGTGGTGGCAACTGGCAGTGCAGTGTGTGACACTTAGTTTCTGTTGTAGCTCGAGCGCATGCCCAGCATGGTCTGTCCCGCCACATGTGGACGGTGATCTTGTGCACCTGTGTGACGGTGATCCACATGTGCACATGTGGATCACCGTAACCGGTGATCTTGTGTGACCCAAGTGCTGAAGCAACAGCAGGGTCCACTGTCTGTCTCGCCACATGTGATGGACCATGACCGGTGACCTTGTGTGACCCAGGTGCCGGAGCAGCAGCATGGTGGACTGATGGCGCTGGCGCACTGCCTATCTCGCCGCGCCAGGGCCGGCAGGCCTCCCGCTAGGGATGACCAGCACGCTGTCCAGCTGGGCACCGACCTTAGTGAGTCTACTGGCCCCGGCTCCACCAGAGCGCCCACATGACCTGTTCCTCCCGTCCCTGGCTTGGCTCCACCAGAACTCTCTCAACCCGACCACCTGACCCGACCCGATTGGACCCTATTCAATCCGATCCGGTCCGATCGGATCCGAGCGTTGATGGAAGAAGATATTTGAATGCAACTTTCACCATTTACTTATTTTTTGGGGGACGTAACAGAACGCATCAGAAAAATTTGCGAATTTTGGCCTTCTTGATGACTTATTTGTTTCGCATATTTAGCGATTAGGGCTAACATTTTTAAAAAAAAAAAAAATAAGTGTCCCCATATCAGATGCAGCAGCAGCCTATCCTATTTGGCTGTATGCACCTTCATTGGGTCTTTCAATGTGGGGCTTCCCTACGTGAGCTGCCCATAGATCAGGACAGCCAACACATGGGTGCCTCGGGATGCAAGCAAGAGATACAACAGAATGTGATTATACCAATACTATTATCATCCCTTCTGTATTTTCTTTTTCTTTTGCAGATAGACTACCACCAATTAGTAGAAAGGAAATGAGACCCCTGGAAAACCGTGGGCAGGTAGCAAGCTAGTAGCGCCCACGGAATTCCCAGGGTCACAAGATGAAAGGTTAGGGGGAGTACAGAAAAGATGAAAGCATTCGGACAAAGATAACTCATGCAGAATATGCATGGGTGAATACGAACCTAACAGAATCCTCCATCACAAAAAAAAGAAAGAAAAAAACACATTCATTCACGCACATCATACTTTTCTGTGTTGCCATATATTGACAATGACATCCTCTATGGCAAGGTAGAATTTTCAAAAGTTATCTTTATGAATTACATGAACTAGATTCTGTCTTCAGTTTTCGTTTGATTTGTATAATTCCATAAAGTAACGTCAAAGACATTTCTTTAGCACATCTTTTTTCCTTGGCACCTGTTCTATTCTGGGAAATATTTGGCAAATTACACTATTCCAGGATTTTGGTGCAGAGTATGTAATAGCAAACAGCCTATATTGTCGAT
>JAOTOM010004826.1:490000-494287 GCA_034440615.1 Ashinkailepas kermadecensis
TCAGGGAGCGCGCCATTGTGGCGTGCGGCTGCGTGTGCGTCGGCGACGCAGCGCTGCCGTTCCGTCGGGAGATCGCGCAACACTTCCTGGCCGCTTCCAGCGAGGTAGGCACAATCCCAGCCTGTCAGGTCGTAATGTAGATGATAAAGACATGTTTACACCAGGGTAAAGCTGGTGTAAATAGATGGCTATGACTGTATCTACTCCGGTTTATGCGCAAAAAAAGCTGGCGTGAGCGACGCGTCGCAACGCGACCTGCTTGCCATCTTTATAAAACCGAGATATTTTGATTTATCACAGCATTGGAAGTCCTGTTTTCCTCACTTAGAACCATGCTAACTTTATGAATTTCTAATTTGCCCAGTTTTCATGATCATTTTCACTGTAAGTACATTGAATGTTCGTGTTCATTCAGAGAATGAGTACTGTATGGATACTTTTGTGCGGTCGATTTGGCACCTGGATAGGCTACCTGATATTTGTTTCCGTGACATGCCACGAGAGGTCATGGAAGTCAAGTCGTGATTAGTAGGGTGTGTCGATGGAAGCGGATTACATTTGGATAGCAATAAAAGCATGCGCAAGGGCCTAAAGTTATGAGAAAAGTACAAAAACCCCGAATTAAATCGGTTTTACCTTAGGCGCACAGCCGATTTGTGAAGAACATGTCGGGTCCAGCCCGCCAGCCACGCGTCACACGCGATTCTCGCCCCACCGGCCGCACCGACGATGCTGCGTCGCGGCGCGCGGCGTGACTGCCGTAGAGGCGAAAATCGCCTGCTATTGACGGCCTAGCGGCCATGCGGTCGCGCCGCTACCCTCAGTGCTCTGCATTACAAACGACTTTGTCGTCCAGAATTATGTTCTAAAGTATGCATATAGCTATACAGACTATTGCCACCACATTTTCGATGTCAGAATGGTAGTGGCAAGTGCCAGCAAGCTCCGGCGGTGCCAGTAAAATTAATACTGAACACATGAACGAATAGGAGCAAAAGAGAAACTTCGGACAAGGTTACACCCACTTATATTACACAATAGATGCAAATTTCGTACGGAAATGTGGGAAAATTGACAGTGGGAACCATTTACCAATATAACAAAAAATGAAGGAAACAAATTATGACTATCAGGTGCTACGGATTCGGTAAATGTTAGGTATGTCGAATTAGCCAATTCAAATTTAATAAAACCTGGCGCACGGAAGAACTTTCAGGTGTCAACAAAACAATCATGGATGTGATTGCATAACAAAACAAGCAAATTCCAGTCAACAACCAGTTCGGATCACTGGCAGATCCAGGGGAGCAAAGGGGGGTCCCCGCCAAAAGATTTGAAACTGGGTCATAAACTATGTTTTACTCGATTTATGGCCGAAATGCTTTTTGTTTCTACCACGGGACAAGAATAGCCAGTTCTGGATCAGCCAGTGGTTCTGAAGTGACTGTCACTAGTATACAGTTCTTCACTACTGCCTACAGTTTCATATCTTTTTGGAGGCGAAGTTTGGCTGTGCCGCTCTGTGGGTCAGACGGGCACAGACGAAGCCGTGTCGAGCCGTCTGGCCAACAACGGAGCTTGACGCCTTGCCTACCTCCCGAATAGCTCTCTCAACGGGCTGCGTATGTACAGGATAGTGCTTTATCAGGATAGGCGAGGCCGCGAGCTCTTCAATCTCACTATCCGGCACGTCTCGAAGAAGCGGTGGTTCCGTTATAGCCACCGAGTCCCAGTCAATCAAGTCCACGTATGTGGTGGCGTCGAAATTCAGTTCCGGAATCTCGTATGGCCGGACACCCTCCCTCGTGATTCTTCGTCGACATCCCAGAATCATCTCCGACGCCCGTTGACGAATGTCAGCGTCTGCATCAGCTGCCATGGCCAAGAGAAGCTCCTCCGGGTGACCCCAAAACCCGTTGCGCTGGATGACTGGACTGACGATCACTTGATCCCCTGCGTCGAGCGTTCTTAGCAGCCGGGCTGATTCATAGAGGTTTTTTTAACCTTCTGTGCAGTGAGAGTGGCTCTTAATCAAAAACCACATGGGCGCATAGTGGTTGACGATGAACTTGACGAGACGGCGCAGGGCGGCTGAAGGTCTTGTGGTTGCCACATACAAGCGAAGTATGTGGCATGCGAGGGTCAACCATCGCGCGTGGTTGACGGGTCCTGGCTTTGCACGAGCGACGTCTTCGGGTACAGCGCCATCTTGCACTGCAATGCTAAGCTTATGCAACAACTTCTGATCCGCACTGAGGTCAGCCGCCATGGTTCCATTCAGTTCAGTTACTTTCCCTGAGACTAGCTCAAAATCTGCAAGTGGCATATTCTCAACGTCCGCCGATAGATGTTTGCCTAAATTCCCGCTGAATGATCTAGGACCGGTGGTAATGCCGTCGACAGTCTTGAAAAGCTCTCTCAGATTCAATTCATTGGCATGTAACATGCAAACGAACCAATGCACAGCTTTGTCCCTTTGAAGTTCGAAGCGTCGGCAAACACCCGAATGCACCCCAGTGTTTACAGCGCACCCATCGCAGCCTAGCACTTTCACACCTGCCCCGTACTCACACGCTATCGATTCGAGTTCCCTGTGGATATCAGCTGATTTTCCTGACACAGGCGTAAAATGGGTAAGGTACTGATCATTCGGCTCGGATAATACTACATAGTGCTCCTCCTGAATTTCCAACTTGCCGCGCATATTGTTGTCGGTTACCAGGGTCGCATCCTTACGGCCATCAAAATACAGCGCAGTCAATCCGTCTTGCAGGATATTCTCTGTTCTTGCACTTGCTTCATTCTGTCTGGCGGTTCTTCGAGCCCTCCACAGTTTTTTGGCGTCAACAACAGTGGAGGTACTATCCTTGGTTAACCGTCCTATATCCACCTGGTACGCATTTATGAGGGCAGCTGCTGCTCTGTTCGATATTCCGTACCGATCTGCTACCAAAGCAGACTCTGCCAAAACATCTGTATTCACGTCAGTAGTGGGCAGATCGGCTTCAAATTCGTCTTCAGATTCTCTCTGGTTACGATCAGCGCAATCGTCATCTTCGGAAAGTTGTTGAGGATCTAAACAGAGCTCTGCACTTTCTTTGTCTTCTATGTCGTCTGCTTTGCTCTTCTTTTGGTTCTGATTCCTGTTTTTAGTGTGTCCCATCGGCATTTCCGTTTCTGTATTCGCGTACTCTCTTTTCTATCCACCGATCCAATTTGCAGTTTCCTCGGGCCCCGCTGATCGTACAGGTACGGTCTTTCCAATGCCGGTACTTTATGCTCTTTTGCACAGGCGCAGTCCATCGTGAAATCATCTCTTATAGTGCACTTGCAGATTGCTATGTCAAGAACTTTGTCGAACCACTGATGGAGCGAATCCAGGGCAGTAACCCTGAGTGTGTTCTTGGAGCTGCTGCGCCATTTGAATAGCACAGTTTTATCATTGTTTCTATCCTTCGATCTGAAACCACTGGAATATCCTCCATTGTCCAAATGTCCCGGAGCGTCTCGGCAGCCGATTTAAATGCGGTGCGAACCGGAAAGTTGCCGTCATTGTGCTCATTACCCAGGTCTGTGCGTAATGTACGTACATAGTTGACCACGTCCTTCCTTGTGGGCAGCACATTGCGTCTCCAGATCACTTGGGTGGCCGATAAGAAAATGCTTTGTTTTTGTCTGCCCCGTCTGCCCGATTTGAATGGTGGCATATTACCTCTTTTCACTGCGATATATCGGTCTAAAATACCTTCTTCAGACCAGATAACTTAAATGCAATATGATTTGTTTACAATCGGGCTTCGCTGAACAATAATAAATATCAAGAACATTAAAACTACTTAGGTACAGTACCAATCAGATTTTGGAAGGTAATATGGTGGCAAGCGTGTTATTGCTTAATAACTCAGATAACTAGGATTTTTAAAATATATATTATGCACTGCCCTGCATTGGAACAGAATTCTGGTCGACATAGTAGTTTGTAATGGCAAGCAGCGGCACGACCGCATCTCCGCTAGGCTGTCAATAGCAGGCGATTTTCGCCTCTACGGCAGTCACGCCGGGCGCCGCGACGTAGCATCGTCGGTGCGGCCGGTGGGGCGAGAATCGCATGTGACGCGTGGCTGGCGGGCTGGAGCCGACATGCTCTTCACAAATCGGCTGTGCGCCTAAGGTAAAAAACCGATTTAATTCGGGTTTTTGTACTTTTCTCATAACTTTAGGCCCTTGCGCATGTTTTTATCGCTATCCAAATGTAATACAAAGGAAAAACCCCCAATGACACACCCT
>JAOTOM010004827.1:0-250000 GCA_034440615.1 Ashinkailepas kermadecensis
GAGCAATCAATAAAATCGGGGTGCAAAAGGGACCAATATCATGATTGTGATTCATTTCATCCGTTCAACCCCGTGTTGCTTGCTGACAATCAAGAATGGACCGCTGCCTACTCATAAGTGAGCCAGAACATGGACTAACCTGTAGCAGGGGAGGCAGGAATACTGAAGCTCGCTGCTGAAGCCATGGACACTCGATGCTATCATGACCTACGTGGTATCATGTACACAATGTGCTAACATTCGTTCGTGATTGGACGTAAAGCCTAGTCTGCATTCGGTATCTGTAGTATATATAAATATAAATATATACAATGATGATGATGATTATTGGGGTTTTAGGGTGTGTCAACTGTGGGTTATATTGCACCCATAACAAGCTTGCTCAATCACACATCAGATTGTCACATAGAAGAGCGCTTAATAAAACATATCTGGGGGAAGCAAATTATAAGCTAGGAAGGTGTATATATTACTTCAAATCCTATCTCTGCAAGGAAGCACAAAACTGCTCTGTTTTGTATAAATCGGGAATCATTTCCCAGCAAGTCGTCCAACTTCAGAGTATTAACATCATATATAAATTATATATATATATATATATATATATATATATATATATATATATATATATATATATATATCGTACTTCGAAGATCGTCGGTCCTAGCAAGCGCCATGCTAAGCTATGACGCCGAAGCTACAATGGCAAACTTGAAAGCTGCTCACCAGTCACAGTTGGTGGAAGTCACCTCAAGATCTGTCAACTGTGACGGCTCATGAAGTCGCAATGTCAACTGTGGCCGCTCCCATGTTTACGCATCATAGTGTCCTTACTCAAAGCACCGTCTTCTTCGATGTTGCTAGACTTTGAATATGTCACGGATAAATATTACGGGTTGTCCGATGGGGATCCGGGACCGCGCACCCAAAGCTTAAAAGGCTGGGTGATTTTAATAGGTCAAACTCGATAGATTTGTCCAGCAACGGAGTTACGGTATGGTTCGCTCTGCTGCTATGGAATAGTCACTGCAGTGGCACTGCCCTACCACCACACAGATAATGCAGTAAGCACACAATCTTCAGGATAATATTCATCCTGACAGGCTGCAAAACTGCACATCTGTCGGCAGCTTACCAGCAAATCGACATCACTGGATATTTTTCCATAGCTGCGCATCTTTTCCGTATGGATGTTGATAATCTGTGCACGTCCGTGCTCGTCTGGCAGACCAATCTCGATCTGCACCTCCAGACGGCCGGGACGCAGCAGCGCCTCGTCGATCATATCGCGGCGGTTGGTCATGCCTGCCCAGAGCGTGGAAATGTCAGCCTTTCTGATAATGGCAGCACACAACCAGGAGACCGCTGATTACGGCGCGATCACCAGCAGTAATTACGACCGTAAGTGAGAAAACAGGAAAAGTTTGGGATCACCTAACAATATTTCGATATATTATAATATATGCTAAGGCCCCGTACTTTTTCACGCAACATTTCACGAGACGAAGGACAACATGGGAGTATGACGATATGGTTGGCGTTCATGATGCATGCTGCATGGAGAGCAAGATGGGCCCCCGACAGATGGAGACATTTAGCTCTTGACACTAGCGAACCGAGACATGTCCCCTCCGTCGGTAGCTGCGCCCGCTGAAACCCAACAATATGCAAATTTGGTGGTGATGGCTCGGTGAGTGGTGGTGATGGCTAGGGAACGCCTACGGACATTTAATGTTCCGCCAGTATATGCTGCGGGTGCGATCAGAGCTGGTTCAGACGCAGTGTTGAAAACAACAATATGTACATCGTCTACAATCTAACAGTGGAAAACAAATCCGTCGGTTGTCAAGATTAGCTGATTGACCTGCTTAATATCTCATCATGGCGTCGCTGAGCTGCCTAACGCCTGACCAGGGCTGTCTAACGCCTGCTACTGGGCCGTCTGACGCCTGACCAGGTTATTACTGAGCTGCCTGACGCCTGACCAGGGTGTTACTGAGCTGCCTGATGCCTGACCAGGATGTTACTGAGCTGCCTGACGCCTGGCCAGGGTGCTACTGAGCTGCCTGATGCCTGACCAGGGTGCTACTGAGCTGCCTAACGCCTGACCAGGATGTTACTGAGCTGCCTGACGCCTGGCCAGGATGTTACTGAGCTGGTTGGTTGGTTGGTTATTGGTTTTACGACACGTCGACCGTTGAGTCATGTAGCGTCGCCAATCTCTCACGCCGATTGGTCGCGGGCGAAGAGTAGCGACAGGTGTGTTACTGAGCTGCCTAACGCCTGACCAGGATGTTACTGAGCTGCCTGACGCCTGACCAGGGTGTTACTGAGCTGCCTGACGCCTGACCAGGGTATCACTGGGCTGCCTGACGCCTGACCAGGGTGTTACTGAGCTGCCTGACGCCTGACCAGGGTGTCACTGGGCTGCCTGACGCCTGGCCAGGGTGTCACTGGGCTGCCTGACGCCTAACCAGGGTGTCACTGGGCTGCCTGACGCCTGGCCAGGGTGTCACTGGGCTGCCTGACGCCTGGCCAGGGTGTCACTGGGCTGCCTGACGCCTAACCAGGGTGTCACTGGGCTGCCTGACGCCTGGCCAGGATGTCACTGGGCTGCCTGACGCCTGACCTGGGTGTTACTGAGCTACCTAGGGCCTGGCCAGGGTGTTACTGGGCTGCCTGACGCCTGACCTAGGTGTTACTGAGCTGCCTGACGCCTGACCTGGGTGTTACTGAGCTGTTGACACCTCACCGATCACCAGGATGTTGTTCAGCTGCTTGATGCCGTCTATCTTGGAGAGCAGCTGGTTGACGACCGTGTCGTGGACCCCAGCCCCGCTGGTGACGCTGCCGCGCTGCTTACAGATGGCGTCCAGCTCGTCAAAAATGATGATGTGCAGACCGGAGTTGGCACCCATCTGAAGAAACAGCGGCAGGTGGTGCATGGGCAGGACATTCTGCACGCACCTTATGCAAGCGGAGCATATGACGGTCGATTCCGGCAACTTCATGAGTTTCATCAAGTTCGCACAATACGGAAATTTTGCAGTTACTGTCCGAATTCGTGTGGCTTTACTCGAATCTTTGGTTACTGCGTGTATATGAATACATTCATGTAGACTCAAGAAAAAAGTTGAGTCCGCATGAAAACCAAACTTTTCCCAATATGCTACCATTTTAATTGATGATATTGACTCAAGCGAATGTATCCAGGACTGCATAACAAAGTGAAGTTGCCGTATGCTGCATGCAAGTAGAAACGAAAAGTAGATATTAAAGTTTGGGTTGTTCGCCTGGAACTTTCCACTAACATGGAAACAAATGGGGATGGCAAGCAGAGGCGCACCCAGGATTTTCGGAAAGGGAGGATCGGCAGATACCCCCTGTCAAAAATAGCAGAAATTCTGGGATTTAGACCATTTGTCTCGTAAGCCCTCCAGAAGCTTGTCCTTTTTATGGTAAGAGCTTTCCTGATCCGATCAAAATGGTGTAGCATGTCACACGAATACATATGGATATATGCTGTTATTTGCTATGACAGATGCCCTATCAGCCCCATCGAAGTCTTCGTAGCTACGATTTATGGGATTTTAACGTATGGATAATTTTATCATGACAAGCATATATTTCGAAAATGGGGAATCTTTCAGTCTAGTTGGCATCCGGGGTTTGTGCTCACATTTTTTTCTGATGGTTTGGTTTTGGGCTTAGGGGCGCATCGACTACAGAGGTCATGAAGCTTTTGATGGTTTAATTATATCTGTATTTTACCCATCTAACTACCCAACGAACTATCTAGTCTGACTACCTATCTAACTAAATAGGTCATTTTAGCTGCTATGTGTACATAGGGAATATATTTTACACAGGTGAAAAATAATGCAAAAGCTCCCTCAATATACAACGCTCCATAGCAGACGAAAGAGTCAATTATCTTCCTTGTTATACAAGACGACGTTCTTTCGACTGTAAGCATGTACCATTTTTCCCACCGCACAAAAATCAGCCTTGCTCAATTGTTCGAACTTAACCTTTACTGCTCGAAACCGAACGGCTTCACAACAGCCAACGTGGACCGTTCTCACGATCAAACGCAGATATTAGAATATTCTCGAACTTTTCGTCTCCCACAATGTTCTGTTGTAGGATGACAATGTGGGCTTCCGAAGTTAAATACTACTTGAGCAGCCTTGTAACGTTATTAGCTACCTGTGTCAACAAAATTATTTACCTTCAATAAAACTCGGAGCTTTCGATTGCCGTTTCAATCAACGGATTCCGTTGATTGTTTGCCAAAATACAATGGGTGCAAAACGTGCCACTCTCCCATTCATCCATGATACAAATCCTACATCAGTATCAACGGCAATAACAGGATTAACCCTCCCCAGCGGCTTGGATGGTTCCCAAACATGTGTTGGAAGCGACCTTGAGCCTCGACACCACGATACTTGTACGATGCTACCTGTAATACAGCCGAGAGAGCTCCGGAGAGCAACCCCATCCCCACCCCACCCTCCCCAATCAACAAAATGCCATGGCGTAGGACCAACATCAATTATCTTTCTCAGTGATAAATTATTCGCGAAATAGGGTGGAATATACCACTTACTGAACACTGAATCGATATCCTTCTCAAAGGAGCACCGACATCGTGCTTCTTTAAGTTCTTCTTCTTGCGAAGTTTTCATGCCTCGCTTCTAACTGTATCCCGTTTACAAGTGCCATACTTTTGCTCACCATACTGAGTCCAGGATCGTGATAACGAGCATCCCGTAGCGCGGTTCCAGGTGAAGGGATTACCTATGATGTGCTTTATTGTAAAATGTCAGTTTATAGCATAGGTGTTTGCATTGTTATCGTTGATATCGGTATAACCAAATTAGGTACCTTTCAAAACAGGCAAAATGGAAACAGTCATATGTACACAATTGCTTCCACTGGGTTTGCAGGACTTAACAAGATTTTCAATAGCATTACTTCCATGGCGATTTCAACATCCTGCTGCACTCGTTTCGACATCTCACACCTAACGAGAAATCAATATTTTAACACTGCCCTTTCTGCACCCATGATTGCATGTGTAGGTATTTATGCCCCTAGTGAAGTAGAAGCGTCGGGGAAAGTGGTTGGGGACGAAGGGTCATTGACCAGGGGCACGGTTGCATTTGCAATTCAAATTTATGGTCTTGGACCGCATCATTTTTGAGAGATTGAACTCCGGAGACTGATTTTTCCTTTCACGATGAGTTCAAAATTTGCATCGCTATATGTTTTTGTGACCAGTTTTGTGTTAAAATGTCTGTAAAATGCAAGTGGGGCAATACACGCAACGTAAAATGGATGATTTTATCCCACATATCTGCATGATGATACCGTTACTGGAATGAAGACTTGGCAACAATAACTCAAATGCCATGCCTTTTTTGAAAGAGCAATTGGCTTTGGCCATTCAACAGGAAGCAACGCAATGTACCCTCTCCGGAGAAATAGGCGGGAGCGAGAGAGGGCGACAGCGACACCCCGCAAAGGATAATATTACGGGTGACAAATGTCCATGGCGGGGCTATTGTCCCAACCCTAACAACGAGGCAAACGTCCGCGCGTCACCAGAGCCGACTGATTAAGAAGCCTGACAGGAACTGAGGTCTCGGTATACCAAATCTCGCGCCGCTCTTCGTTCGCCAATAGCCCGGTCCATACCGTCTTTATTAATTAATAAGTACGACCAACTTGTAATGTTACCTTCTAACGCAATAATGTGCCAAAACGCACGTCGAGTCTCAACCATGAGCAGGGCGAGCGTACGTCTACCACTCTTGTGACATGGATAGTGCAACATGATGTACCTGCTCAATCAACTCTATATCGTCGTGTTTATACTGCACTATATCTGATCTGATCTGATCTCTGGTCTGACATGACCCCTGATCTGACATGACCCCTGATTTGATCTGGTATCTGATCTATCACCGTATCAATGATCGTTTCCTCCTCTCCCTGACACGAGCGCATCCAAGCAGCCGTCACGACAGCCGCGGCCGCCGGTGCCCCGTGGCGTATTTGACGCGCCCTTGTGTCCACCACAACTGTGGCGCGGGCAGCCGGTTGCAGTGCCGACCGTCGCGTCGTTATCGGGTTATACGCGGCTACTGATACCGACACCGGTGCGTATCGACCGACGGCCCGCCCGCAGCCTACATGGCGCCACAACGATCACGATACGGCAGGGCCGGCGGGCGCACAACCGCACGGCGCCAACTACATCCGCCGCCGGCCCTCATAGGTCGCACACTTCCTAGATCTGAGAGGAGACGGCGGACGGTTTCCCTCGACTCCTCTGGGCCTGACAGCGGCTGTGCAGCGTGACCGTGCGAGTCCTCCCCCGATTGTACATTTCTTTCTACCACACAAATATCGCATAGAACAAAAATGAGTAGGGGCATATCTCGCAAAACATATCTTGTATAAGATCACAATAATTATCACGAACGATCATCTGTAGTTGATCTAAAACTTAGCCAGTTATCCACTCATAGTTGAAACGAACAACTACGGCAACAGATGGTTGCTAAGATGCACGCCTCTACCGATGTACATTATTCTCTTTCAATGACTACACCACACCGGGCTTGTCAGAGGCACCTTCCCCATCCCGTGACTGTCATACCGGCCTCGCCACAGGAACCCACCTTCCTCTCCCCAATGACTGCCATACCGGTTTCGTCACCGACACCGACCTTTCCCTGTCCCGTGACTGTGCCGTACGGACCTAATCACAGACACCCACCTTGTCTTCCTCCTCCTCGGCATCGGCGAATAGTTTACGGACGTTAGCCTCCGACTCGCCGACGTACTTGTCCAGGATCTGGGGTCCGTTGACAATCTTGGGCTCCCGCGCATTCAACATCTGTCCAATCTGTCGCGCCAGCAGCGTCTTGCCGGTGCCGGGAGGGCCGTACAGCAGGATACCCTTCACGTGCTTACAACCTGTAGGTCAAGGGTCGCAGGTCACTGGAGGAGACACGGAGCAGCAACTCGGACTGAAAACAGCGAGCAGCAAGAGAAAGGACGGCGCAAGGTCGTATATAAAAACAGGGGAGGCAGAGGAGAGGTCAGGGGAGAACAGAGGGAGACGTGCCGCGCATGGCGTAGTTGGTGGCACAGTTAAGGTAAGAGGCCCATGTCGAAGGGGAGAGCAAGGGAACGGCATGTCGCGCATGGCGTAGTTGGTGGCACAATTAAGGTAAGAGATCCTTGTCGAAGGGAAGGACAGAGTAGAGGCATGCCGCGCATGGCATAGTTGGAGGCACAACTAAGGTAAGAGGTCCTTGTCGAAGGGGAGGACAGAGTAGAGGCATGCCGCGCATGGCATAGTTGGTGGCACAACTAAGGTAAGAGATCCTTGTCGAAGGGAAGGACAGAGTAGAGGCATGCCGCGCATGGCATAGTTGGTGGCACAACTAAGGTAAGAGGCCCATGTTGATGCTTAACCATCGCAGTGATGGGGTTTGTCACCTTCCTCTCTCGCTTTGTTCTGATATAAGATTCCTGAGATAACTCTCGTGCCTTTCACGATATCGCTCAATTTGGGATATCTCCCGACAAGTGACCAGCGCATATTGGATTTTTTAATGCAAGGTTTCGTTTGGATTATCAAGGTTCCGGAGCTAGAGCGGGTCATTCACATCATAACTTCGTCTCAATGCGGTTTTAAACGTACATTGAAACACCTGTCTCGCACAAACCATGCATGATAGTTTTAACAACGAAATATGAGTGTATATACGAATGATGAAGGAGGAATGCAAAAATAAAAATAAAAATACCGCAAGTCAAGTCACCAGGCACAACGGAGGCTTGACCTGATCAGTGGCACTCATATTTGAACACGTCAGTGCTAGAATAAGTATTCGGTTTGCATATCATCTTTTTCAACGATAAATTGTATTTGCGTCACGACCCGAGTTCAATAGCTATTGCGAAGACGGAGAGACTGTCTGCACCACGACTGCTTCACCTGATTTAAAAGGCTAACCAACAGATTCAGCTAAGGATATTTTAGATAACTATAAACGTCCAAGAATGGAGCTGCATGATCATGCAGCTCCATTCTTACCGCGTCGGCTTACCGAGTCAGCTTACCGCGTCAGCTTACCGCGTCTTTCTTTCTAACTTAAAACAAAATGTAGATGGGAAGGGGTGGGTCAAGCTGACTTCCTCTTGGGCTGGGGGTGGTAGGAAATTCTGCGGCACCGCGAGGGTTGATAATATTGCTATATGATTCGCCACATTTTATCTTCCTAACCTAGGGCTGACATTCACCTGGTGTCACTTAGGGAAGTGTATTCCCATGCCATTTTCGCGATACTCTCCTTTTCGGTTCATATTAAATCTCTGAAGCATGCTCACCATTTATCCTCATACAACACAAGCACCCCTCCCCCGTGAACCACTAGACACGCACGTGATATAAGGAGGGCGATGCATTCATACTCCTGCCACGAGAGGTACAGAAAGGTTGAAATGTCAATGATGCAAAGCATGTGTTAACACTGCACATGTCCCTATGTGAGAGACACATTTGGAAGGATGACTGATGTAATAACTTACAAGAACATTGGTAGGGCCTCAAGCGTCTTTGGTGGTGCTCAAAATTGTGTTGGTGGGGTCCTACCGACATTATATAAAATGACGCCCCTGCTACGAGGCTCAAGAGATGGTCAGCATGTTTGTTGATGCTGATCTTGACGTATGGACGGCGCGAGGGGATGTGAGGGGGGGCGAGGGGGGGGCGAGCGACGTGTCCCCCGAAGCTTCGTGAAGTTTAACATTACGCATATGAGCGTTGCATGGGAGGAACAAATCCACAAATAATCGTGCTTCGCCCGATATCCCAAGCATGTGACGACGCCGATGCTTGTGCTGTTTGTTGCAACTTCCCCTGCATAAATCCAGCTCTGTTCTAAGATTACTGTTAAGCATACGTCAACGTTTTTTTTATTGACTCACGCATTCAATGCTTTGCATATTTAGCCGTTGACATCAGCTTTTTGTTCGCATATTAGCCTCGACTAATGCACCTGTAGAGGCTTGTGTTCACTTGGCGTGTTCATTTGTTGTCTGCAGCCTCCCTTGCGCGCTGTCGCGGCCCTGGCTGGGCCGATCGGTGGTCGTGTCTTGTCGGCGCGTGGCCCATACCCGCCGGCGGGAGTTGCCGGACCAGTCACGTGACCGCCGGCCGGTCGCGTGGCCCCGCCCCGCCAGAGGGCGGGGCGGGCGGGCGGGGTGGGGGGCGGGGCGGGGTGGGGGCGGGGTGGGGGGCGGGGTGGGGGGCGGGGTGGGGGGCGGGGCCGCTGGAGAGTATGGCCCGAGGCACCGACTGGAGCGTGCACGCTGCGGCCGCGCCCAGTCGTCTTATATCTGGTAACTCGCAGCGGCACAAGGCTGACGGGAAATACAAGACGGCTGACAAGTCTTGTTGACTCTTCGATTGGCACCTCTGCATGCATATCAGACATACCGACTCTGTATCTTAGGCGGAAATGCATCAGGTACTTACTATTCCAAGAAGCACCTCGTTGTCCCGAGTATGCTAAAAGATCTATGTATGCTAAAATACAACTATAATTTGATATTCATGAACACCATGCCGTTTTGAGCCGAATGCAAACAGCTTCAACCAGCTAGTGGGAGACAGAAATGGTCTACTGAAATGTGAACCCTATAATTACAACAGAAACAGGAGCATGCTGAACGTATGGCAGCCAATGCACATCTGTGGTGACTGGTAATGGCGCCCTGTACGGCACGGCACCCACGGTCGGAGACTTCCCGCACGGCCACATGTGTGTCTGTGGTGACTGGTAAGGGCACCGTGCACGGCACGGCACCCACGGTCGGAGACTTCCAGCACGGCCACATGTGTCTGTGGTGAATGGTAAGGGCGCCCTGTACGGCACGCTACCCACAGTAGGAGACTTCCCGCACGGCCACATGTGTGTCTGTGGTGACGGGTAATGGCGCCCTGTACGGCACGCTACCCACAGTAGGAGACTTCCCGCACGGCCACATGTGTGTCTGTGGTGACGGGTAAGGGCGCCCTGTACGGCACGGCACCCACGGTCGGAGACTTCCCACACGACCACTTGCCGGTCCGCGGCTCAGACGACCATCAGCAGGCCACAATCGATCCGGCCAAACCATGCCGGGCGAGTGTGGGACGGAGCGGCCCCAGCTGGCGCCAGGACTCGTGATCAGAGGCGCCAGACGCCAGTGCAAGAGGGGCCTCCACCTTGAACAGATTGTTGACAGAGCAGGCGGCTGAGATGAAGGCGCCTGCTAAACACTCGAAATGCATAATCTTATTTGCTTTGAGCATCCGGCGCAAACTGATCACGTTTAGTCTCACGAATGCGTTAGATATTTATTAATTAGTGAATTCGATGGGGCCGGGAATGGCATGGGTCCCTAATTGGGTCCTTGGCATACGCTAAACCTAACCGTACGAATATCGGTAAGATTCTGGGATGTCCCGACATTCTTAACAAATATTCACTGGGACGGAGAAGCCAAGAAGAACCTTCGGCTCTGTTACGACTGCTAGGTCGTGCAGCATCGCCAACCTCTAACTCCAATTGGTCGTGGGTGTACTCGGTAACTATATCCGTTGTGTTATTCGAACCCACGATCTTACGATAAAGAGTCTAACGCCATGCTGATTCAGCTACCGTGACCTCGGAGGGAAGCCACAAATAGCACATATTGACTACTGCGTTTTACCCCGGCAGCCAGTGGCGTGTTCTCACAAACACCAGTCACCGAGGGGGCATTTTAGCCCCCTCGTAACCCAGGAACCAACGAGCGTAACTGGTAACTCCAGAATTAATTAACGGATCAAAATGAAACCAAGTGCAATGGACAGCCTAACAACATTCGCTGGGTCTGATTTAGCTTTGTTGACCTCAAGCCCACCGATAACGTCACAGGTTACGCAAAAAAAAACTTTTAATATTTCTGGAGCATTGCTTGGCTCTAAAAATGCATGTTAAACGGTTCGTGCATGTGAATTACTCATAAAATGGCAAGCACTGTCACTTGCGTACATCGTATGCCTGTGGCCCGATCACGTTCAGATAACATGAGGTCATGTGTGGTCACTGCGAATTTGCATAGACCTGCTTCACGCGATACATGTCTCTCAATAAAAAGAATGCGCGGTGGATGAGAAAGTCAACTCGGGTCACGGAATTATTTCATGGATGATGCTTGGTCATGTCCTGGGTCATTGGTAAGTGTAGGATCAACAAATGAGAACGCATGCACCAAAAACACTTACGAAACACGAGAAAATCACGCATGCACTATATACACACAATTCACCTAGCATGAGCTTGACTCGGGTCATAGGCGGCTCAGAAGCGCCTGTCACGCATGCAGTATATACACACAATTCACCTAGCATGAGCTTGACTCGGGTCATAGGCGGCTCAGATCCGCCTGTCACGCATGCAGTATATACACACAATTCACCTAGCATGAGCTTGACTCGGGTCATAGGCGGCTCAGATCCGCCTGTCACGCATGCAGTATATACACACAATTCACCTAGCATGAGCTTGACTCGGGTCATAGGCGGCTCAGATCCGCCTGTCACGCATGCAGTATATACACACAATTCACCTAGCATGAGCTTGACTCGGGTCATAGGCGGCTCAGATCCGCCTGTCACGCATGCAGTATATACACACAATTCACCTAGCATGAGCTTGACTCGGGTCATAGGCGGCTCAGATCCGCCTGTCACGCATGCAGTATATACACACAATTCACCTAGCATGAGCTTGACTCGGGTCATAGTCGGCTCAGATCCGCCTGTCACGCATGCAGTATATACACACAATTCACCTAGCATGAGCTTGACTCGGGTCATAGGCGGCTCAGATCCGCCTGTCACGCATGCAGTATATACACACAATTCACCTAGCATGAGCTTGACTCGGGTCATAGGCGGCTCAGATCCGCCTGTCACGCATGCAGTATATACACACAATTCACCTAGCATGAGCTTGACTCGGGTCATAGGCGGCTCAGAAGCGCCTGTCACGCATGCAGTATATACACACAATTCACCTAGCATAAGCTTGACTCGGGTCATAGGCGGCTCAGATCCGCCTGTCACGCATGCAGTATATACACACAATTCACCTAGCATGAGCTTGACTCGGGTCACAGGCGGCTCAGATGCGCCTGTCACAATTGAAGGCAGCACAATATCCAAATGCATTCTCAGTCGTGCACATATATTCATTTAAGCATTCCATCAACCTAGGGCCGGATTACGAGCACCCATAAATGAACTTATGACGTAACATTGACCTGATCTAAAATTACCTCGGACACTTTTTTTTGTATAATGCGCAGCTCAATTGCTCACTTTAAGGTACTCACAGCTTGAGCTCGTCATCGGCAGCGGTTCTGGTGCTAATCAAGATAAACCAAATAAGGAAGGAGGGACAAAAAGCCCCCTAGTGACTGGTGGGTTAAGGCGGACGGGAAATGAACATCACAGGAGCGGTTGGAAGCGTCAGACGGAGTAATCCAGAGAGGCGGAACTCTGGTGGAGTGAGGTGCTGGATCAGATGAGGTGTTAGAAAGCCGTGAATGAAAATGTTGTCATGGACAGGTCAAGTTCATGCACAAATAGTGTCCTCGGGCAGAATGTGCAGAGACAGACAGCGTTCACCGAAAAATGATGTATATGAAGGACGTATGCATACCGAGCTGCTCGATGATTTCTGGCGGGAAAACCCGCGACGCGAAGGCACGCCTGAAGATGGCGTTGAACTCCTTGTCCAGGCCACCGATGCCCATCTTGTTGAAGTCCCAGTCGGGGTTGATGAGCGACTGGCGCACCTGAGTTCTGCGGCACACGCACACACCGTGACGAGTGACTGTGCTTGGGTGTCCATCTGCACTGTGAGGAGTGACTGTGCTTGGGGGTCGTGGTTGTTGTTATGAATGCCTGAAAACATGAATTGAGAGTATTGTCAGGTATTGATAGCAACAACATGGTGGTTATAAAACGACTCTTAAAACACATTAGTTAAGGTGTTGAATGGCAGACAGTTCGAAAGTAATTTAGGGTGGCTTGCAACACGGTATTAGTTTTTTTGTACATTAAGGTGAAAATATATATTTATTACAATGCCCGACGTTCCGGTGCATTACATTATTTAAGGGCAAGCAAAGAGTGAACAAGTTTTCCAGTCAGAATGGGCACAATGTACAACATAAAACGAGTATTTTTTTAATACAGCACAATACATGACACATTCATTATAAGAACTCTTCCGTACAAAAATTCCGTCTCTTGCTGTGCTAATTGTTGGTTTGCTGTGCTGTGACTGTGCTGACCGAAGCCGAGGCCGAAGTCGAAGCTGGACCAGATGTTGCTGGTCTGTGCTGGTTGCTGTCCCAATTTAAAAACGCAACCGTCAATTTTACTTCAAGTTGGGTTAATTTGGAAAACACTACCCTTCCCATCTCCACTCGTCTGCGCCTCATGCTGTACAAACATCCCCCTGTGCGCGGTCCAGCTGCTGTGCTCCGTGGTCACTCGTAAGTCGTACGGGACAAGCCTAAGGCTTTCCAACCTGTCATTTATGTGGATTGTGTAGCAATGTTTCGTGAGAACACCTTTTCCACACCAATTTAGCATGTTGTGTGAAAATTGTCAGGTCAGGTAATTTACGGTCAACGAGTTATTTAAGGTCGAGTGAGGTCACCTCTAAAAAGGTTCAACCAGTTGTCACGCTTTAACGGATAAGGATATTTGAAAGAACATTTCGGTGTTTACTTCTCTTTAGGGATGTAACAAAACGCACCACATTATTTGTGATTTTTTTCCCGTTTTTGATGACATTTAGTTTTGGCATATTTGCCAATTGGGAATAAAATGGAAGATTCTGGCTAAAGTAAGCATTCTTTTATGAGGGCAGGTTGACTTGAAACAACGTTTCGCGGTCTATTCGACCCATTAGAAAAAGACAAATGAAAAACAAAAATTAAACCAGAAATTTTTACAATAAAAAAATGCTGATTTTTACAGGAAAAATTAGGGCATGGTCGATTTCGCCTTCCTTTTCTGATTCCAAATAATTTTTCCTTTTAAAATATCTCCAAATGAACTCCCAGTGCCAAAAGCATGTCAGTCATGATCACATAGGTTCCCTAGTGACGTCACTTTTTTTGGAGGGATACAATTTTTTTAGTGGTTTCGGGCTCCACTCATCAAGCGCTTTTCGATGACACCACTTTCGTTTTCGTTCAATGCTTGGCTTAGAAATTAGAGTGGGTATAAAAGGACCCCCCTCCCCCGAGACAATGTGTGAGGATCTGACCGGAAACACTATCTAAGACTAAGGGTCAAGGAACGAGCTAATGACAATGAGTGGAAGGACTTGCGGTCAGATGTTCTGTGAGACTAGGGCTGATCCAAACATTAATCGTTTTTAATCATTGGGGTTTGCATTAATACAAAGAGTGATGATTGTAAACACATTTTTCACCAAGAATTTCGTCTTCTGTGGGTCCAGTCACCATGATTCCCAGCTTCCAAACTTCAATACTTTGTCGATGCCGTCCTTTACAAAGTCTAAAGCACTTGAAGACGAGAAAAACGATCCAAGATTGTTACCTATTTTCAAGAACACAAACCTGTGTGCGAACCTTGATTGATGATGGTGTTAATTGAAGTTAGTTATTAGGGCTTTAGGGCGCATAGTGTTAATTGAAGAAACAGCTTAGATGTAGAAGTGGGGGTTTGATTGTCATTAATTTATTCGGTGCATGGTGCTGTTCCAAGCGTGTTTTGGCTGTCAATGCATTCATGAATGTGCCATTATTTGAGATTTTATGCTCGATAGGCCATTCATTACTTAGTTGGTCATTCAGGTGCATTTGAACGGATGTTTTGCTTGGGCAATTTTGCTGCTAGCTATGGAAGCCTGCCAATACAAAAAGCATTACTGCATGAAAGAAGGCTTGTATTTGCTTACATTGTTATTCAACAAATTTTGAAGAAAATAATGTAGATTGGCAACACAGCCAAACAAAAAAACAAAACAAAAAACAAACAATGGTACTTGTGCAGTATATTGAAATAACGTGCTACAGTAATAGTATTGTGTCATGTATTGGGCATCTTAAACTGGCTCCAGTAATATTGCATTGCTCGTATTTGGTGAAACCAAATGACTTTTCTTTTAACTACATTGCAGTTGCAAATATTGCTTTTGAAAACTGCATATTATAAATATGTCTGACACGTTAACCAACGTTTTTGATTATTTGTTTTCTCAACAATTAGCATGCCAGATCACTTATAAATATTAGAGGATTGATCACCGGTGGTGGCTGTCGGTTTTATGGCCAGTCGACTGGTCAGGATCATATATCGCCAATCTCCCACGCCGACCGGTCGCAGACGAAGGCGGGCGGCGACAGGAGGGACTACCCGGTGGTGGCTGTCGGTTTTATGGCCCGTCGACTGGTCAGGATCATATATTGCCATCTCCCACGCCGACTAGTCGCAGACGAAGGCGGGAGGCGACAGGAGGGACTCGAGCCCACAACCAATCGGCCGGGAGGCGGGCGTAGACCACTTACCCCGATAATTTATCATTAAATTGTTAAATGCATGACAATTCCTGGCTGGAACGTTGAAATGTGGCCTCTCGAGTTGCAAGATGATTATGATCACTATGCCTCCTACAATGCTACTATGGATGTTTAAATATTCCACCATCAACTGATTAGTTTAAAGGACCGGTATATATCCCAAAAATATTTAAATATTTAAATATTCCACCATCAACCGATTAGGTTAAAGGACCGGTACATATCCCAAAACCATAAAAAAACGACCGGTCTTGACGGGGCTTCCGGTCCTTATATCTATCACATGTAGCACTGACCCCTTCGACTTGCCGATGAGGTTCAGACTGGAATTTTCAGCCTTCTCAAACTGGACGGTGGTGTTGGGTAGCAGCAGACCGATGCGGGTGTCGTGGGCCTTGGCGTCCCTGCCTTCCGCCATGGCGGCAATATCCGCCGCTGTAAACACAGCACATCTCATACACAGTATGCCTCAAACACAGCACGTCTCATACACAGCTCACCTCATACACAGCACGCCCCATACACAGCTCACCTCATACACAGTATGCCTCAAACACAGCACGTCTCATACACAGCACACCTCATACACAGCACGCCACAAACGCAGCACGCCCCATACACAGCATGTATTATACACAGCTCACCTCATACACAGCACGCATCATGCACAGCACGCCTTATACATAGCACACCTCATATACACCACGCCTTACACACAGAACAGCTCATGCACGGTAAACGATATACATAGCATACATTTGTCCAACACAGCGCAGTCAGAATACAGTCAACCACCAGTCGAGTGTTAACTGTCGATATTGTCATGCTGCATGGCAACGACAGTGAGTGACTGCTGGTGAATGTAATGAAACAGCAGGATCTTAAAGGCGAGCAATGCAGTGATCAGCTTCAACGCTGCTCAGAGGCGCTGAATGCGTGGAGCTTCAATTGGTCTCCAGCAAACTACAATGCACACGGTTTAGCTAGGCGTTTGCTATGTAGGAGCATACAACGCTTGCTATATCAGCAGTTTTCAGACAAATACATCACTTTCAGCGGGTCAAATGTCTCCAAAGTCAATTTTTTTTCACTGCAACTGTTAGTCAGGCTGATCCACAACAAGTGAGGGTTGAGAGGAGACAAATCAGACTGGCGAGAAAGACAGCTATCGGATTCTGTCCGAGTATGGGAACCTGATAAGGGCACGGTCTGAATGGTACAGAAACGCAGGAGCTGAGTGCATTGTACCATTAATTGCTTGACAATACTGACCTCATTAGTCATCACTGAAAAACGTTCAAACGATGGATCGTTAATTAAGAGCAAGTATAAATTGATTCCCAAGCCATCATACGTCGTGCACGTCATGGCTATTACCGTGCAAACGCTGAGACTCCTCCCACGACTTTGTCTGGGAGGGGTCCTCAGAAGTGATAATTTTACTGGTTAACTTGGCCCTTGAGGTAGAAGTGAGCTTCGTTTCTTCAAAGCCTTCATGCACTTTTTTTTGCATCACGTGCTAAATAATTCATGTATATTCTGCTTCGTATATGTGTTGGCATTCTCCGTGATGGCCGAGTGCAGAGACCCAAATTAAAATGGCGTAATTTCATCTCCAAACAAATTTGACGGTAGCACTCTGGGGAAATTCAGACATAATTTTACTTCCTGCACTGTCCCTTCTGCACATACCATCTCCAAAGTAGCACATATATTTCTGGTTCATGGCACTATAAACAGCCAGCGCCAGAATACGCCGGGCAGAACACAGTTTAGTTCAGATTATCAAGCTGCCGACAACATTGATGCTACAGTAAAAAAATCAAATGAAAATCCCAGTTCACCATCTCGTCCAGCAAGTGGGTCTCAGCAAGTTATCTACTCACCGGATTCTAAGACAACCCTCCATCTCATTCTGACGACATTTTGGTCTGTAAAACTGGTTTTCATTAGGAAAACTAATTTAAGGAGAAATGTTCAGCATCGGAAACCTTCCTTGAGCATCTGCGTCCTAAAACTACAGATGCTCAAGGAAGGTTTCCGACGCTGAACATTTATCGTTAAATTAGTAAAGAAATATGAATGCAAACCAGAACTTACAGAACCAGAGCAGGGGAGTTACGTTTTACAGACCAGAATGCCGTCAGAATGAGATGGAGGGGTGCCTTAGAATCCGGTGAGTAGACAACTTGCCGAGACCCACTTGCTGGACGAGATGGTGAACTGGGATTTTCATTTGATTTTTGAACTGTAGCATCAATGTTGTCGACAGCTTGATAATCTGAACTAAACTGTGTTCTGCCCGGCGTATTCTGGCACTGGCTGTTTATTGTGCCATGAACCATAAATATATGTGCTACTTTGGAGATGGTATGTGCAGAAGGGACAGTGCAGGAAGTAAAATTATGTCTGAATTTTCCCCCAGAGTACTACCACCAAATTTGTTTGGAGATGAAATTACGCCATTTTTACTTGGGTCTCTGCACTCGGCCATCACGGAGAATGCCAACACATATACGAAGCAGAATATACATGAATTATTTAGCACGTGATGCCAAAAAAGTGTATGAAGTTGTATTTTTATCGGACAACCTGTAGAAGTGTCCTACATACGTGGGCTAGACAACCGATACCGGGAACAATAGGCTCCATAGGTCTGTCTTTGATTGATTGATTGATTATTTGGGCTTAGGGGCGCATCAACTGCTACTGGTTTTGGAGCGCCCATCCAGAGGTCTGTCCAGGATCGCATTAAGTGAGGGGGTGAAACCTCCACCTTCAAACCTGCGTGAAACCCTCAACGCTTCGTCCGTCCCGCTGCTCCGATATATAAGCCGTTTAGGTGAGGACGGTGACCGCACTGGCGGCCAACGGTCACCGTGAGAAATCAATGTTACACCGAGAAACCACATTGGCAGTAGTATGCAAACTAAAATGGCGTAACACGCTCTGTAAAAGGGCCAAAGTAATAGAACACGCGTGACAGGGGACTTTATTGTCTCGCCCGAAGGTGCCAATGGAGGTGGAGGAAAGGTAGCCCTCCTCACGTCGCTCCCAGGCACTCGATCTGTATTATCGGCCAGTGTCCGCTACGAGACAGGACCAGTGGATAACCGTGCTAAGCGCACATCTTGTGCATCCACTGCGAACTTGGTGGTTATTGGTTTTACGACACGTCGATCGTTGAGTCATGTAGCGTCGCCAATCTCTCACGCCGATTGGTCGCGGGCGAAGAGTAGCGACAGGTGAGACTCGAACCCACAATCTTTCGATTGTGAGACGGGCAACTTACCCCTAGACTATTCGTCCCCTGCACTACGAACTGACTCTCGTCTTAGACCGGATGATTTCATCCTGGTCATTTAACTACCAGAGTTCCCTTCAACGTGCAGCGCGAAGAGGCGATTCTGAAAATGTTCAGGATCCCAAACGTGAGTAGTAATCCGTTCCTTTCCAACCGTCACATCCCTGCCAGCGCCTCAAGCGTGCTCCACTGCAGAACCGCAGTGGAGTAGTCACGAGTCACATACCGCCCTGGAGTGAGTGCGCAAGCACGCCGCACGCACTCCAAACAGCTCGCTATACCGGTTATCTCGTGTTCAACACGGGGCGATGTTGCAGTCAGCAAGCTCCTCCTAACGTCACTGCTCGCCGCGGCGGAAAGTCAGCGTGCGTGCCGGGCACACACACGAGCGCCATCAGCTGGATATCCGGCGCGGCGCGAATGATCCCACGTGGACGTGCCGGGCACACACACGCCAGCGTCATCAGCTGGAGGTCCGGCGCGGCGCGAATGATCCCACGTGGACGTGCCGGGCACACACACGAGCGTCTTCAGCTGGAGGTCCGGCGCGGCGCGAGTGATCCCACGTGGGCCCTCCCCAGTCGCGCTCATCGCAACATGACAAACGAACGAACAATGGCCACGACAGTACCTTGCATGGATTTGACGACAAGTCCCAGCAGTTTCTTGCCCTCAAAGGCGAACACCAGCTGCTGGCCGACGGTGAATGCTTGCCGGGCGAACTGGGCGCTGAACGCCGCCGCCATTTTGTCCGTGTCGTACGGCTCCTGAGTGGTGCTGTGGTCGCAGGATCGGCATTGTGTCGGTCACATGCAAAACGAAGACTCAATGGTTCATTCCTCCCAGTTGACCAGTCACATTTCCAAGGTAAGAGTGCGCGGCTGGCTTTAGATAACCTGAAGTGATCTCAAATTGCTTATATTGCCATTTTAATTCCTAAAATTTGATGCTTAAAACGGTCGCTTTTCCCATCATGTCTCCCATCATAGCTTCTACCATGATAAAAACGGCTCCTATGCATGATAACACAAGAGACTTTGACCCCAAGCACCATGGTCGTAGATGATAACCTAACAGCCAAACAATGAGTTACTACTATTTCAGCACAGAGGCTTGCTGATAAATATATAATATTGCATAGCCAGCTTTAAGTCTTAGGCAGCAAAATCAATCAAAGGAAATATGAGGAAACACGGTATGCGAGAACACAAAGAAAATGAACGAGTCAAGAAAGGCATGCATTTGATAAAATATGAACAGCAAGACTCGCAGAGGTGTCCTGGCGCTTATGTTGTGCCTGTGTCAGCACAACTACTTGCCAATTCACTATAGCATAGAACAAAGTATGCTGAGCTTTTACATTATACTTCGCTCGATGTCATTTCATTTATTGAGATAGCGCTACGACCCAGGGCAGAGGCGTAGGTACGTCTCAAAGAGTGGGGAGCCAAACACTTTTTGAAGTTGATTCTTACCATGGATCGCTATAGCATTAATGTTCAACTTTCACGAAGTGGGGGCCATGGCCCCCTCCCTCCTCGTTACTACACCTATGATCCAGGGCCACGATTGAACTTGTAGCGCAATCACGCTCACAGCCACCGAAGTTCACCTAGGCGTCACATCGTCTCTAACGAACACCAGAGAAAATCACGATGGCTCCACGAACAATGGCGTTCCGATTGTTCCTGACACAAGCTTTGAATATGGACGTAATCCAGTAGGTCGCACCACTGGATCCATACCAAACGAACTCAAGCTGATTAACCACGTGGCACATTTGCACGTAAAGGCGGACACCAGTAACGATCCCCGCCTGAATCGGTCATCACGTCGTCCGACAGCACTACTCACCTCTTCTTCTGCATGAAGTCGGCCTCGAGCACGATGGCGCTGAGGTACTGGGTCTTGCTGAAGTTGTACGGCCGGCAGGAGAGCTCCTGGTTGATGGAGAGCTGAGCCCACTTCCGCTGCGGCAGTGAGAACGCCAGCACGCCAGGCTCCACGCTGGGATGTCTCATCACCGTAAACACGTACGATACTCCCGGCGCCGTCGACATGGTCACCTCCAGGTGGCTGGCGATACACCACAAGAGGCGGACAGTGGCCGGACACTGACGTTGGCTGATGTGGGAGGCAGGTCTACAGGTGGCTGGCGATACACCACAAGAGGCGGACAGTGGCCGGACACTGACGTTGGCTGATGTGGGAGGCAGGTCTACAGGTGGCTGGCGATACACCACAAGAGGCGGACAGTGGCCGGACACTGACGTTGGCTGATGTGGGAGGCAGGTCTACAGGTGGCTGGCGATACATCACAAGAGGCAGACATTTGGTTGGTTGGTTATTCGGGTTTTAGGGCGCATCAACTGCATTGGTTATACAGCGCCCAAAGAGGCAGACAGTGTCCGGACATTGACGTTCACTGATGGTGAGTGAGTGATTTGGGTTTTAGGGCACATCGACCATGGTAGGTCATTTAGCGCCCAACGTTGACTGATGTTGGAGGGAGGTCTCCAGGTGGCTTGCGATACACCACAAGAGGCGGACAGTGTCCGGACACTGACGTTGGCTGATGTGGGAGGTCTCCAGGTGGCTGGCGATACACCGCAAGAGGCGGACAGTGTTCGGACACTGACGTTGACTGATGTGGGAGGTCTCCAGGTGGCTGGCGATACACCACAAGAGGCGGACAGTGTTCGGACACTGACGTTGGCTGATGTGGGAGGCAAGTCTCTAGGTGGCTGGCGATACACCACGAGAGGCGGAGTGTCCGAACACTGACGTTGGCTGATGTGGGAGGGAGGTCTAAAGGTGGCTGGCAATACACCACAAGAGGCAGACAGTGTCCGGACACTGATATTGGCTGATGTGGGAAGGGGGTCTCTAGGTGGCTGGCGATACACCAGAAGAGGCAGACAGTGTCCGGACACTGACGTTGGCTAATGTGGGAGGGAGGTGTCTTTGGGGAAGGACAAAAACACATTCTTCACATCCTAAGAATGTCGTTTCCTGTTTCAAGTTCAATGCTCTTCCCTGCATCCCCTCCTGATCAATCCTAAGTCGCACTCAGATCCTGCCATCCGTGATAACAACACACATACACTAAACTGATACACTAGACTGACATGTGCAAATGTCACATGCATGTAGCCAAACTAGGTCAGGGGCAAAAGAGACCACGTTGTGTTACTGTGCTTTTGTATAGACCTTCTGCACACGATACACGTTTGCCTCTCAAATTACACGCCAGAGAACAAAACCGATATTACGTAATCACATGCATAACCAAAAAGAAATCAACCCCTCCTCCTAGCTATGGCACGCTACATCTCACGCTACATGTGCAACGCTATATTACGTTGCCTTAGGGGCGGGGTGGCCAAATGGCTAAGATGTTGGGCTCTGCATACCAAGGCCAAGTGGTTAAGATGTTGGGCTCTGTATACCAAGGTCCTGAGTTCAACACTCGAACCACTCCGGACATTTCCCAATCACGCGACCCATCGGCGAAACAGCATAGGCGGCGCCATAAGCCGTGATCTTGCATAAAGTGCGTTGTGAACCACCCAACAAACAAAAGTTGCCTTTAATTTGGTTCTTATCCGAGAGCAATAGTCGACAGCCAGCCCGGAGTAATTTCCATTGCAGAATTCCACTCCAGCGTCCATTTTACCCTTCAAGAGAGAACAGGAGAAATGTTCCGCAACATTTTGAGATAAAAAGCTGAAAACAACTCAGGTTATCGAATGACATTGCAGATGATGCTCGGTCATATTCTGGTCACTGATAAGCGTAGGGTAACAGATGAGCACCGTCATCGCAAGTGCACCCAAACACTTACGAAACACGTGAAAATTACGCATACCAAGTATGCACACACCTGACCTAACAAGACCCTGAATCAGGTCACATGTGGATCACACTGACCTGGCACACCTGAAGACGTGATAACCATATCTAAATGCGTCATCAGCAGCCTGTATGCATCCATTTTAGCTTCAACTTAATCGGGTGCTAAAATTATATAAAAAAGAAGAAGAAAACTTTTTTCTTTCACTTTTATCATGAAGCCAATGTCCCATTCGAACACAAAACATGCACAATGCAAGAAACCCATTTCAATATTTTCGTTTAGCCCCAATTAAATGTAAGTTAGTTATTAGGGCTTCAGGGCACATCGACTGCATCGGTCATGTAGCGCCCATAATTAAATGTAAGCCGATTTCATGACGCACTGATGCCTTTCCCACTGCGGCGGACAAAGTTTCCTGTTTCGTGAATTTGTATGCTTACATGGGCGAATTCACTGAAACTCTATTCTCAGATTCATGTTCCATGATCAATTACGAACAGTTTGATGTATGTTTCATGTTGATACCAAAAAGTCACTGAAACCAATTATGATGCGCTAGCCCGGGCTCCTGGCCCATTGTGCCTTGGTGGCGAAATATGACCACCTATGCATGACTATATGACATTATATCGACCTGATGGTGGTGGATATTGGCTTTACGACACGTCGACTGTTGCGTCACATAGCGTCGCCCATCTTACCCAAGGCGCTCCTTATCAATGACAGCAATAACAATCAATACTCACATGCCATCTTCACCAATGGTCTTGTCATTTACGATGGCACAGTTTGTGATGGACAGTTCATCTGTGGGACATTTCCCAGCCTTCATCCGAGACATGGTGTCCACGTCAGGAACACAACTGAAAGAAAAATAAATGTGTTGAGGCATACAACAAAGCCAAACATGTGGGGTGACATTCATACAAAAAATAAGTTCCAATAATTTGTAAACACTTCAGATTGGAGTTTAAGGTAACCATGAGACAATTTACACACATTTTATCTCCATAAAGCACACAAAGGGATTAGATTTGGCTAAGTTAGGTTAGGTTAGGCTTTTGTTGTAGGCTTGATTTTTTTGTTGGATATTTTCAAAAATAGCTTGTTTTTCTTCCAAAACAGTTCAGGGTAGGTCAGGTTGTTTTTTTTTTTTTTTATGGAATTTTTTTTCGAAATTTTGTATTTTTAAAGAAGAATTCGTTTTTGCATGCCAGGTTAGGCTAGGTTAGGCTAGGTCCTGCTACTATTTATTCATGCTGAATCTTACTTTTTATGCTATATTACCTAACTCCAAGATGCTATATTATCAAACTCCAAGCCCCTATTTGGGTGTTACTTTGCCTTGCAACTGAAAAGTAGGCATTTGCAGAGGAAATGAGTGGTCACATCATGTCAAGCACATTAATAAACATTGCATCGAATAAAGAACCTCCAAGAAAACAAGAAAAAAACTTACACTGCAAGCCTACACTGATTTGAATGTTAAGTGGCATGATTTTAAATAGTGATTATCCCACTTATATATGATCCCCCCCCACCAAAAAAAAGATAGTGGAAGAAGATGCTAGGTGTGCAAGTCCAGTCCATACTTCCATACCAGTCCAGTCCATACCAATCCAGTCTTCCAATTTGCACTCAGGTGCTTCTATTAAAAAAAAACACATAACCCAAAAGTATTTAAATCATGTCAGAAAGCACCAGTAAAATATGTGACAAAAATTTGACTGGAGGCTTCTTCTATATATGTATGTCAAACTCATTCAATTCACAACAGAAAACATATTATGGACCAATAATTGGCATAGGGGCTTCAATCTACATGTTTTTTTTCTTACATGGGAATCTCGGCTCAGTAAGATTGTTAATTTGCACTTTAAGGTGATTTTTTTATTTCATGGAATTTCTTTTTCTGGTACAATGTTTCCAGTTTTTTTTCCAGTGCAAAGAATGTGGTTAGCATGCTGTGACCACTCACTTACACTGCAAATGGATACCTTTCAGTAGACAGGCAAGCAAACAAAAAAAAGGAGAAAAAAGGAAAAAAAAGGGGCTTGAAGTTTGGTAACATAGCATAAAAATAATGTTGAAAAGAAAGAACAAAAATGTAATATCACCAATCTTAATCCAGCCTAACCGTACATGCAAGAAAATAATGAAAACTATTGCAAGAATTATTCTTCTAAAACATTTTAACCACAAAAATCCTAACATAACCTAGTCTAAACAGTTTTTTAAGAAACAAATTATTTTTTAAATCTGAAAAAAGAAATTTTGGAATGCTTCTCATCTTAAAAGAAAAGCCTAACATAGCCTAATCTAACCAAACCTAACCCTATTGTTTGCTTCATGGAAATAAAATGTGTGTAGAACTTATCTGTTAGATACCTTAAGGGCAATACTACTCATTATGTTGATTTTTTAATGTTTTATCGCACATTATTTCTAAATGATTATTATCTAAATATATTGCAAATTATTAATGCAAGCTTATGAACGTGCTGAACATGATGTGACCACTCATTTTCTCTGCATATGCACACTTCTAAGTTGGAAGGCAAAACAACATCCAAACAGAGGCTTGGAGTTTAGTAATACAGCATAAAAAGTAGTGTTCAAAATAAAGAAAAGATGCAACATAACCTAACCTAACCTAGCCCAACATGCCATGCAAGAAAGCAGATGATTTTTAATGGAAAATTCACCAACATTTTTTTGCTAAAACAACTTTCAACTAAAAAACCTAAACTAACTTACCCTAACCTAAGGTAGCCTGAACTGTTAAAAAAAACTCCTTTTTATTAAAAAAAATAAAATAAATAACTTACAACAAAAGCCTAACCTAGCCTAACTTAACCAAACCTAACCCCTTTGCATTATTGTGAGGGTAAAATGTGTACAAAAATTGTCACATGGTTACTTTAAGCTGCAATAATAACAAATTGTTATGCCATATTACCCAACTCAAAGCACATTGTTTTTGTGTTATTGTGCCTGCCAACTGAAAAGTAAGCATTTGTAGAGGAAATGAGTGGTCACACCAATGTTAATCACATTCATAAACATTGCAATGTAAAGAGAAATACCAAGAATGCACAAATTACCTCACAGCACAAATTGAAATTGACCAAAATCTGAAATAATGCCCTGAAATGGAAGTTTCCTGGTTAGGTTAGACTTGGACTTTCTAAACTGCATTATTCATCATGATATTGGTGCACATTATGACCTCATCAATTGTATGGACTGTCTCTGACTGAAAAATAATCATTTGCAGAAAAAATGAGTGGTCACATCAATTTAATCAAGTAAAAAACATCACATTCATACAAATAAGTCCCCAAATCAAATTTTACCTTGATCTCCAAATTGACTGAATATTACAGGTTATGCTAGGTTAGGCTATGCTGCATTTTGTATTTTTTACAAGCATTCCTTTTTATGCTATGTTACCAGACTGAAAGCTCCCTTTTCGGTGCGATTTAAAAAAAAACTAAAATACCTAAACTAACCTAACCTAACCAAACCTAACCTATCAATTTGTTTCCTTTATGGAAGGAAATGTGTAAAAAAAGTGTCTTGCTGACCTTAATGAAGCACTTAATAATACTGAAATTATTGTGGCTAGCTCCTTGAAGGAGACTGAGGAAAACACAGGTATTTAATTTGTTGAGATGTTCTTTTTTAAACTGGAGGGTAAAGACTATCCTCAGAAGTTGGAAGAAAATCCATCACTCTTACTTATGTTCTACTACCACTGATTAATTGGGTTGTTCACTAGATGGCACTAGACTGACTAGGTTGAACTAGAGAAGTATCCATGTAAGTAAGTACCTACAGTAGGTAGGTAGGTACCTACCTAGGTACCTACCTACCTACCTACACACATTGGTAAATTTCCAGAAACAGGTAAAATGTGATTTTGGGGATTTTTTTTAAATACAGGGTATTTTAACGTAAAAATCATGATGCGACCACTCATTTTCTCCGCAAATGATTACTTTTAAGTCAGCGACAGTTGATGACGTCATAATGATTTGATGACGTCATATGCATTAAGTCGGGGGA
The DNA here is from genome assembly GCA_034440615.1 of Ashinkailepas kermadecensis. Classification (NCBI taxonomy): domain Eukaryota; kingdom Metazoa; phylum Arthropoda; class Thecostraca; family Neolepadidae; genus Ashinkailepas; species Ashinkailepas kermadecensis. The sequence goes on from JAOTOM010004827.1 coordinate 26,910, forward strand.
AGGAAAAAAACCTAACCTAACCTAGACTAAGATAACATAGCATAATATATAAAATATATTATATCATAATATAATCTAACCTAACCTAACCTAACCTAACCGGAAAACCAGAATCATCCGAAACAAATTTGTCCACCATGACATCAAATATATTGAAAATAAAATAATACAGCATCACAAGAAATTTCTGGCCCTTATCGACGGTTGCTGGCGCGACGTGTTGCGAGTATTCATTCTCGGAGATAATGTCTAATTAAGGCAGAAACATAAGGTTTTCGATGACAGAGTATTAAATCGAGTGCATGAAGTGTTGAATGTCTTCTTTATCACATCTGTGACACACCAGGTACAGATAATTATACGCCATGTGCTATGTTTGCAGAGTGAAGATTATGGTCGTGTATTTGTTTGCCAACTGAAAAATAATTATTTGCTGAGAAAATGAGTGGTCGCATCATGATTTTTACATTAAAATACCCTGTATTAAAAAAAAAATTCCAAAAATCGCATTTTACCTAGATCTGGAATAATACCCACACATCAACAGGGTCAAATGAACCCGACTGCCTAGGTAGGTCCTATAATGAAGGAATTATCTACATAATTTTGAATTGTTTTCTGGAGCTTTCCAAACAATTCGCCAGTTATGATCGATTCGCCAATGATCCAGAAAGAATTCCACCTCGGACACCTTTAACTTTCCACAGCTCGGCAAAACACACCGACCTTCTTGTATCTCCTCCACAAGCCTGGATACTAATACTATAAAGGGTACAACGGAATCTAGTATGTTTTCTAGTGCCAGCCCTAGTGACGTAAGAAGGAAGGTGCGAGATTTCTAGTAGAATCTACCAGGATAATATACGATGATTATAAAAAGTAACCAAATGCTCATATTATTAAGTAAAATCGGATCAAAATCGGTGTAGTATATTTCGGGCGTGACCCTTCTTCGGAGACAATACACATACAGAGCCCTCTGTATGTGTATTGTCTCATAGAAGGGTCACGCCCGAAATATATTAGACCAATTTTTGATCCTATTTTACTTAATAATATGAGAATTTGGTTACTTTTTATAATCATCTTCAATTCAACCATGCTCAACACAGCTCTCCGCAACATTATTAGGATAATATACGGTGACATCCGTCATTGACCTATACAAGTCTTATATAGGTCCCGTAAACATTCCAAATACGTTTCAAAGCCTGGCTAAGATTCATCTGTGGCGCAGCGAAGACATCAGTGTTGTTGTGGTTGAGCATACGGTGTTTCTGATTGTTGGCATGGGAAATTGAAATATGAGGCTGATGAATATTGTTTGGATTCCTAGGTTATTGAACATGCTCTTAAGTTTGGTGCAGAATTTCTTCAGTTCATAGGATACAACAACCCTCAACCTGTTATCGTTAATAACCCCTTGTGTTTCACGAATTTAAATTGAATCCATAGCTGGATTTGCCAAATATGAACCTAGGCCTACGGGTAAATTTATGCTTTAATGTGTTTTATGAATCCCTGGAATTTATAATTCCAATGCAATGTTTATGAAGGTGACTGAGATGATGGTATCACTGATTTTCTGTGCAAATGCTTACTTTTCAGGTTGTAAGCAATATAGCAACAAAAGGGCTTCCATTTCGGTAGCATAGCATAAAAATAAATGTTTGAAAAAATGCAGCATGACCTAACCTAACCTCCCTTTGGAGAAAAAGCTTCGCTAGCTATGTCTTGGAATATTCTAATCTTGAATGTGCCGTGAACACCAGATGAAAGCAACATACATGTTATGACAGATATAACAGTAATTCAATAACCATTGCCCAGCATATGGAGACCATTAGATGGCACTAAAAAGTACGCATATTTGGCATGACATGTACACATGTACAGGGGTGTAACTTTTCATTTTGCAATGGGGGGCACTTCGTCCATTTTTTTTTATACCTCACCTGACCCAGGACAGACATACAGAACTAGGTATTACAGGGTACGCCGAAAGAGGGCCAATACTTTGAACGCCTGTCTTTTCTGGAAAAGGCCAGAGCCTTCTCTATTTCACAGTTTAGAGACAACGTTTTTGAGTATTTGGTGTGAAAGACTACCTTGAATGGTTTTCCCACCAGAGTGTAAAGTTGAAATGGCCCGACTGCAGTAACTACCTATTTGGACCAAATCACACCATATATGTACATACATTGCAGCCCGCCGCTGTCTCTGTCGGCAGATTTGACATCCATTCATCCAGCTGTGCACTGCGTACTTAGACATTTAAAATTAGCGGAAAGGCTTATCTTTATTTGTCCATAACTTAGAGCTGATCACTTCGGCGAAGATCTTCCATGGAAACGTTACGTCATGCCTCATGACAGGACGGCGCACTTCTATATCCCATTGGTGCATCACAATTTAACACGTCACACGTTCCAACGTCGCTGACGCCCCACGACAGAGCAATCTTATCACTCACGTCGACACGCATGGCGCGTCACGCGTCACGTCACACATCCAGTGTCTGCTCTGCTCAGATCAGACCGAATGCGTGCCTCCTCTGAGCGCTGCGGCCAACGAACTCTCGCAGGAGTTCCTTCCGATCAAGAGCCCCAAGCTCTCGCCCGTACGCCGCGCACACAGCGAGGTGGTTGAACCGAGCTTGGCCCATTGTTGCCCGCATGTAGGTTTTCAGCCTTCTCATCAGGCTGAAAGAGCGCTCCGCGGAGCAGCTCGTCGCCGGCGCTGTGAGCGCCAGGCGCACCAGACGCGCCGCCTCCGGGACCAGATCCTGCAGCTCACTAATCATCTCGGCAGCATCTTGCAGTGACTTTGGCCTGCGTCCAGCGTCGTGCAAAAACCGCAGGTGAAGGACGACTCGCTCTTCATCTAGACCGTAGAACCGCGCTGCGCGCCGGCCCTCGTCTTGGTTTCCAGCCAGGGCTGCCTCTACCCCTTGCAGAACCTGGTCGTCGCCTTTGGTGAACCGGTCCTTGATGGAAGCTGCCAGGCTGCGCAGAGCGCCGTCGTACTCACGGCTGTAGCGCTCCTTAGGTGTTTTCGGCGGCGCTTCTTCATCGTCGTTGTCCCTCAGCCGCTGTGGCTTCTTGACAGGCCGTCTCAGGCGCGGCTCATCCACTCCGAGCGAGTCAGCCTTAGCGACAGCGTCGGACCAGAACCGGTCGCAGACGGCCTCGCTGCACTGGGACAGCACGGCCTCCCTCATCAGTCTGACCTTGCTGAGGACGCCGGTGACAGACTCCTGTCTGCTCTGGATCGCTGTGATCACCGGCGTGACCAGCTGGTAGACGCGCAGGCCCAGGCTCGCCATGAAGAAAAAGTCAAACTCTTCCATCGCCCGCCGGTAGCCATGGGCCTTGGGGGCCGACTCGGGTGAGGCTGTGGGATCTTCCTCGATGGCGTGCAGCGTAGCCAGCACGGCAGCCCAGTTGGACAGGAGTGACGTCAGGCTCCGCTCGTTGCAGGTCCACCGGGTGCGGCAGAATGAGGTCAGTCCGGCGGCCGTGTCCTCTTGGTGCCGCTCGAACATGGCCAGGCGCTTCGGCGAGCTGCGAACGAACTCGATAAGTCCCGACGCCTCTCCGAGCGCGTTTCTGAGCGCAGGGGTCGCGGCTGTCAGGGTGGCCAAGTTGAGACGGTGTGCTGCGCAATGGATGAACAGCGCCTTCGGCTGCTTCTCCTTGATGCGGACTTGGACGCCGCTAATTCGCCCTGCCATGTTTGAAGCCCCATCGTAGCACTGACCCCTGAGTTTCTCAATGGGCAGGTTGAGGCGCTGGAGAGCGTCCAGGATCAGCCTCGCCAGCGTGTCGGCTGTGGTGCTGTCGGTGCTGTAAAAGCCGAGGAACACTTCCTGGACCTCACAGCCTGGATCCACGAACCTGGCACACAGCGACACCTGCTCTTGCCGGGACACGTCGGTCGACTTGTCGACGATGATGGCGAACGCCTCAGCAGCACCGACCTCCGTCGCAGTCTGTTTCAGTATGGTGTGGGCCATCAGCTCCAGTATCTCATTCTGGATTTGCGGACTGAGGTACATCTGCGTGTCCCTTCTCAGCCACTTCTCCAGAGCTGGGTTCTTCTTGGCCATCGTGGTCAGGAGCGCCTGCAGGTTGCTGGAGCCCTTATCTCGATTGCGAAGCGGAAGGCACTGGCGGGCGAGATACTCGATTGCGTCGAAGATAGCATCGAGCGCAGTTCGCGCCTCATCCACCGCCTTCGCATGCCCACTTAGTACCTGGACTTGGGTAGGGTTCTCACGTCCGCGTCCGATCAGGGCTTCCACAGCCCTTAGGTGAGACCGTGATCTCGCATGCTGGGAGAAGCCAGCAGGCACCTTTTTCCACGATTTGAACCCCCGCGAGATGAAGGCCAGATCGAGATGTGGCTCTCCTGACAGAAGCCCTAGCCCATGCGCTGTGGTGCACTCGCGACAGGTGACGTACTTGCCATCGTGGTTGACCAGCCACGGGTAGGTCTTCTTCCACTTTGAGAACTGAAAGTTCTTCCCACGTTCAGGCGCGGGCTGACGCGGCTTGACAGGCTCGGACGTGGACGGAGCGCACGGGCTGTGGAAGAAGAGAGAAGGATTAGGATAAGGACGTGGTGGACGTGATAACGACAATAAAAAGCCATTCATGGGTGACCGTTTCAGCAACCGTTTCAAAACGATGACAGATGCACAAGAACGCTTAGTTTGCAACTTGCATGACACATGTGCGCGAGTAGGTACAGCTGGTATGGCAAGACTATCAATTTTCTTCTTGGTTCCAATCGGAAATCCGGAACTAAACGGGCAGAGCATGGTAAAGTTAGTGTGGTTGTGGTTTATAGTTTGTGTCGCGAAGCGGCCCAGAAATGTTTAATTTTGCAGGCATTTTGTGGCCCAATCTCAGACAAAGTTTAAGGACAGCAGAAGGGTCTCGGAACTGGCTGTCGGTGTCGCGAAAAAAAGACACGTGCTTGTTCTGTTCGCGTCGCCAGCGGTGCGAGTGCGGAAATGGATATTTTCGCACAATCCGCACAAAATGTATCAGCACAATAGGATTGTTGATGCGGGACGCCTCAGAAAGCAGCACAGCTGGTTGGGTTTGCGCCGCGAAACGGCGCAAATTGTTATGCATTCGTATGAAATTGTATGCACAGGAACTCGCAATTTAACTTTTAAGCCTGGGTGAGGTGCGGCGCCCTGTGAGGTGGCGCCCAGGGCGCCGCGCTGTGGGCACGGCGGGTCTGGCGGTGCAGCCTGCACAACAGGGGTTTGGATGAGCTGGCCATCTAATGGGTAGTAATGAAATAATAGTTCCGGATTTCCCGCGAGGGATGATTTCGCAGTGTTCGCAGCTTACCCTGGATCTTCGGTGACGGACTCCTGGACTGTTGATGGTGGTTCGACACCGACAGCCTCGGCACTTTGTGGATCGTCCTCTTGATTAGATGGATCGGGATCGGGATGTGACCTGAGGATGTGACAACTGGATTAATCAACGCTCGGTGCGATTCAGCTCATTCGTAGGGGCGAATGATTTCTGATAATTACCTGCAGGCGCGTATCTAGGATTTTTCTTGGGGGAGGGCGGAATTTCTTGGAGGCGGGCGAAATCTCAAAAATGTTCTTCAATTAAAAAAACTCATCGGATTTGGGCAGCTTGCGATGTAGGAGATGGTTTTATGATAAAACACGCTTAGGTTTCGAGAAAATAGCACTTTTATGTGATTTTTCTTTAAAAATCGGGAGTAGCGGGACGGCGGTCGCCAGCTTCGCCCCCCCACCATAGATACGCGCCTGATTACCTGTGCTGCTCATGCACTCTATATGAGTAAGAACGGGGGGACGGGTGTGCCATGTCCTCCACTTTTTGAAACGTTCCTATGCCCATGATGCACTCCATTACCCATATCATTCTGTTTCAGGAAAATGGCAAAAACCGGTTAAATCCATACAATTTCGCAACCTTAACGCCCTTCTATGAGGACGAAAGCTTTTCAGGAAGGTGCAATTAATGTAGGGGAGAGCCCCTTATGTGCTTACCTTTTGCTGTTCGAAAACATGTCCAATATGGACCTTTGCACATTCTTCCTCTTTTGAGACATGTTTGACGTTTAGAAAGTATAGCAAACACATCTATGTAGATGAGTCTCAGTTACAAAAGCGTCGCAACAGAACGCTGACGCTGACCCTCGCACCTTAGCTTCAGCCACCCACAGATCCACATTCCACAACTCTTATATTGTTGATGCGCGCCAAGACGCCAAGGTCACGTATTTCTTTTGGTAAATGCTGCGCAGCTTTCACTTCACTTTCTAGAAAGTTAAATAATCGTTTTTATATTCACCTCCGGACGTGATCAAATTATTACTGCAAACCATTTGACTCAATATTTATGTTGTAATGCATGTAAAGCAATGCAATTGCCATTACGAAAAAAAATCACTCATTCATGGGCAGGACATACTACGGGTACAGATACGGAGGGGAAACTAGCCGGATTTCGCAACCACGCTGCCAAATTGCTGCCAATTCGCAGTAGCATGGATATTTTCCCTTCATAGCAAATGGCAGCGTGAAAGCCGACAGCATTGCCGTCCGGCACGGTATGTCACCAGGCACATTAAAGCTCCGATGTTGGTACAACGCCTGCCGTCATGGGGGGCACTTGGATCGAATGGGGGGCATTTTTCATGGATGGGGTGGCACCTGCCACCCCATATATATATATAAAGTTACACCCATGCACATGTAGACATGTAAGCATATTTGGCATGACATGTACACATTTAGACATGTAAGCATATTTGGCATGACATAACATTATAGAGCCACTATCTGCTATCTAGCCCTGTGTGAAGTAATAAGAAGGTAAAGTATTTTGTAGAGTAAGTTGGAAGTATCTGAGAGGCAAGTTAACAAAATTGATTTTTTAAAAATTATATCTGTGTATCAGTATATACATGTCGGAATTGCTCCAGAGCTTTAAGGGCAGCATTAAAGTGAATTTTGATAGACATATTGTCGCTGGGTCCGAATTCCAAGCACGTATGACCGATTTCGAGTCCACACCGCACGGCGGACCGCACGTCCGCTCGCAGGCAGCTTTATTCTCACACTCCCCGCGGTCGGGGTGTTTCGGCGCGAAACCAACAAGCCAATAGGAAGGCACGCGTCGCCAAGGCGACGCGCGGGACCATGACGTCACCCGTCTACACCCTATAAACCTTGAATAAAAGGAGTGCACACGCACCCAACACTCACGACCAAGACATGACACCGGAGTGAAATGGCACACGATGTATCGCCGCGCTGCTCGAACTATCGCCACAAGTGGTCGTCAGCAGCATAGCAACGGGTTTCTCCGCAACACAAAGACTGATGTCACGACTGCGCAAGACCGTCGCAAGTCTTAATAGGATATGCACTGGATTTCAGCACAAGGCCTCTAGCACTCGCCATACGCAGAACTGCCGGCGCCACAACGACTGAAGCGTTCCACAATCCGCACAGACATTACACAGTTTCACAATGTGTTGCAGACCCAAAACAAACCGCCCATCGACCAACGTATCCCGACGGGATCCTCATTTCCGCCCAACGCTAGTTATAACAATTGGTACACTAGCGTCTTATTCGAACATCGCGCAACCAGGTGCTCACATCACACACGTTTTACACTGTAACCAGCGGCTGTTCTAACAACAATTCGTACATTAGCATCTTAATCTAACATCGCGCAACCTCACATCACACACACGTTTACACTGTAACTAGCGACTATTCTAACAACACCCAACCAGGAGCTCGCTTAACCCGACTCGATCGTCGCAACACAGTTGGCGGTACACTTGGGGAAGTCCAGGCCCGGGGTCATCTGTCTCTGACCCCACTCCCTCCACGGATGGGACAATATCAGGGCTTTCTATTCCTAAGCTAACCGTAGTGCCCGTCAACGCCGGTTCTCTCCTGACAGCGGGGCACCTATCTCCTTCTTCCCTCTGAACGGAAGTTGCTTGGGTGGACCCAGATCGCCACTGTTACTGTCGGCACCACCAGCCGCTAACGCATCCGCGCCGAGAACCCCACTTTCCCCAACGACGCGAGTTCCGAGAGCGGTGCTTCCGGAGGAAGGATGTGAACCCCTTCGCCTCCAGATTCCAGCACACCAGGTCGGAATATGCCACATCGAACGGGTGGTGCGGGTGACCCAACCCCGGACGCCGGGGCGAGCGGCTCACCGACGCCCTACCTCTCATCATTCACACTCAAGCCACGTCCTGCTGGTGTGTCTGTTATACCAGCTGCACATCCAGGCACTGCATCCCTGGTCACCTGAGCGGTCGTTAGTTGCAGTCTGTTATGATGCACTAGAATCGTCTGTCTGCTCCCGTGCAGACGTATCCGGTAATTGACATCACCCACTCGGCTTAGGACTGTTGCCGGCTTCCAGGGGCGGACAAACTTATAATACTGACCTCTCGGCACGACACTCTTGTAGAGAAGGTTTTCTCCCCCTCTCTGATGGGGAAAAACTCTTCTGGCATGTTGATAGTACTAGGGTTTGACCTCAGCGTTAGACGATATTAAGACCCCGGGTATAAATTCAACAGCTCTAAGCCTTCATCTCCGTGTTCTGATCTCACTTCTTGACACGCACCTCCAAAGCTAGCACTTCTATATTGTGCAAATTAGTCAACAGACAAATGCCACGAAGATTAGACATTAGTGGCGCAGCGTGATATAACGTTAACAATGTAGCTTCATTTTGACAGACAGGTGCACTACTTTCTATCAGAGAGCTACATCTCAACAGACGCAGCGACTCTCAGGCAGAGTCCGACGTACCTCAGCACCGAAGTACGGGACAGGGTTGGCCCTCCCTCGGCCACCCTGCCCCGTCGAACTCTGACTCACAACCGTGCGCCTCGACGGCCAGTTCCCTTCTGTGCCCTCTCGGCTCCGTCACAAGGTAGCTCACAGTACGACACGTCACTGGTCACGTGACTTAGTCCACGTCACAACTGCGCCGCATAAGTAGGGTTACTCATCCCCGCTAGAGAACAAAGGCGAACTCTGTGACTTCTACCGCAAGCGGCCCACTGTCCCTCTGACACCAGAGACAGATTCTGATCTCAGCGTTTCGGTCTCCATCCGTGGGAACTGGCGCTGAGAGTGCACATCGGCAGCCTCGCCCGGCCTGGCGCCGGACACGTGAGCTGCTACAATGCCAACTGGGCAACTCTCGGGCTGCATGCAAGCAGCCGACGGATTCGGGGCGCTGCAGCCCATTATCTGACGGTGAGGGAGGGATTGGTCTCGGTGCCGGCTATCGAGGTCACAGCTCTGGCGGCCGGGATGACTGCCAGAGAGGGGAGGGGAAGGGGCAAGGTCCATTGAACGGCCCCGACTGGAGCGGTGACTTGTCTTGTCAGCCGACAAGCCGGCGACAGGTATCTGCCGGAAACTTGTCGCGCCAGGAACGGTGGGGGGTAGGGGGCTGAATGGCTGGGATTAAGATGACCCAAAAACCAACTTTGTTACAACACAGCGCAGGTCCTAAAGATTTGGATTAACGCACACAAGGGGAATCCTAAATCCCAGTAGACAAATCACGGCCAACATCAAGTTCCGCCGAAGAAGTGAAGATGAAGAAGTGATCACCATAGCGTTCGACGTTCACTGAAGATTCTGCCAACAGTGTGGCAGATAAGACGAGGAAAATGCCTGCCCACCTGTGTGTGCCTCTCGGGCACACTCGAGTATACGCCGCTAAAGTTCTCGAGAGCACTATTCGGTCAGGCGCAGGTAGCCTGGTCCTCAGGGCGGCATGGCAGCGCACTTCGGATGGCGCCAGCCGTGAGCAGGTGTCGCCATGAAGCGCAGCTCCGTTGATCAGTGGAGTCGCCGGCAGTGCTGTAACAGCACCGTCTGGATCGCGGTCATCTCCCTGTGGCAGATCATTAAGTGGTGACGACATGCACTGAACTGACTCGAGTTAGTCGAGCACTATCTCCTGATCATCAGATGAAGTCAGCTTTCTCTTCACCGGGTGGAAGGCCAGGAATGGTTAACTTGCTGTAGGTCTCGAGGACAAGACTCGGTTCGCAGGTGCGGAGGCAGGTTAAGTGATCATTTTAGCCACTAGCCAAAATGAATACAGCACTTCACAAGTAACAGCTAAGAGCGTAACATCAGATAAATCCATACTAACATAGGTGGCACTACACACGCTGCGTCTGTTCGATATAGGCGTCGCCACTTGCGTCAAGTTATTCCTTAGTTCCGATAGGTGGCACCACATATGACCTACCAATTTTCTGTCAGGTGGCGCTACTTGCGTCCGTAATTCTCATGGATGGCGCTATCTGCGCTCCGGTGTTCCTGTATAGGTGGCGTCACTGTAGGTTGGCACTGTCAGCTAGACAAAAATGTACACTCAAACAAAAGCTCATTATGTGACAAGGTTCAGCGAAAATGCAAAGATTTGAGCAATGGGAACGACCTCTAACATACATTCTCTACAAACATTCGCGTGTCTCACAGGACACCAGGGATCAGCATGAATCGTTGCTCTGTCATTGGACTCAAGTCTCGACAGTACTGACAGGCTAATCAAGCTTCAGTCAGAGCTCTCTCAGGAGCTCAAATAAACGGCTTAACCCAAGCTAAGTGGCCTACTAGCCAAGTAACTTCTTGATGCTCAGGTTAATCAACCATTCTTGCACCGAATCCATCTAGGCTGTGACATACTAGTCACGTGGCCTCTTAGCGCTCAAGTAAATCAAACTCGTCTTGCACCGTATCCAACATACATACGCACACACATACATGTTCCCAATAATTTGCTTTCATTTGGTCACAAGTGTTAACCAAGTAAAATAATTACGCCTTTACGTTGGCAATAATCTCATTTTCTTCAAATAAAAATACTTCAAATAATTAATCTCCGAAAGTAAAATCAATTCTGTAACATTAAATTCCCTTGAAGGCGAATTATTCGAGTCCCAAAAATATTTGTATATGACTATCCTATTTAATTCTCATCTATTCCTATCATTAAACTATTTTTCTAAGTAGGCACCGTCTATTTTTAAAGTGCATTGGAGTTCATTGTAATATTACGGTTTCAGATGAATTTCATTTCAACAATGTTATATTTACTCTAGGCTCATATAATTTTCATTTAAATTATTTGAGCCTCACATAAAATTAATTATAACAGACTCAAGAATAGTTTGATATTTTCCTAAAACCATGAGCTCGTATCTCGAGCCGTACTTAAATAATACTGTTCGCTGGCATTACAACTTCTTTAATCAAGTTATCATTGTCCAAAATTATTCGTATTTAATCAAGCAACCATTTTCCAAAATCATTCTCACAAATATTAGGCTTCACTAAGTATTCGTTTCAATTTCGTATCAGAGTCCACACAATAATTTACTTTGGTATCAGAGTCCACACAATAATATACTTTGGTATCAGAGTCCACACCATAATTTACTTTGGTATCATCAGAGTCCACACAATAATTAAGTATCGCATACAACGAACAGTAGACAAAGCGATATTATAAATTTATACAACACTTTCTAGTAGTGGCCAACATTCAAACATGTTTTTGGCAGGATTTCGAGAATGCCCGAACTTACGATTTACTGGCTGAGCAGGCTTCAGATGTGAAGATGGCTGCAGTGGTGAATTTTCCTTGAAGCCTCTGGCTTCCTCTGGTACAGCAGTCGGCTGGTGATAGCAGTTGCTCCTCTCTGATGATGGCTTCCTGTTTCTGACTCAGGCACCATGATTAGATTCAATTCTGAATTATTGGCAATTTCAGGCATTTACTTGTGTCATCTCAGGTCATGAACACATAGTTGTAGAAACCAAATCCGAGGTCACGGACCCAGTTGTAGAGAAGGTTTTTCTCCCCCTCTCTGATGGGGCAAAACTCTTCTGGCACGTTGATAGTGCGAGGGTTTGACCTCAGCGTTAGACGATATTAAGACCCCGGGTATAAATTCAACAGCTCTAAGCCTTCATCTCCGTGCTCTGATCTCACTTCTTGACACGCACCTCCAACGCCAGCACTTCTATATTGTGCAAATTAGTCAACAGACAACTGCCACGAAGATTAGACATTAGTGGCGCAGCGTGATATAGCGTTAACGATGTAGCTTCATTTTGACAGATAGGTGCTCTACTTTCTATCAGAGAACTACATCTCAACAGACGCAGCGATTCTCAGGCAGAATCCGACGTACCTCAGCACAGAAGTACGGGACAGGGCTGGCCCTCCCTCGGCCACCCTGCCCCGTCGAGCTCCGACTCACAACCGTGCGCCTCGACGGCCAGTTCCCTTCTGTGCCCTTTCGGTTCCGTCACAAGGTAGCTCACAGTACGACACGTCACTGGTCACGTGACTTAGTCCACGTCACAACTGCGCCGCATCAGTGAGGTTACTCATCCCCGCTAGAGAACAAAGGCGAACTCTGTGACTTCTACCGTAAGCGGTCCGCTGTCCCTCTGACATCAGAGACAGATCCTGATCTCAGCGTTTCGGTCTCCATCCGTGGGAACTGGTGCTGAGAGTGCACATCGGCAGCCTCGCTGGCCTGGCGCCGGACACGTGAGCTGCTACAATGCCAACTGGGCAACTCTCGGGCTGCATACAAGCAGCCGACAGATTCGGGGCGCTGCAGCCCAACATCTGACGGTGAGGAAGGGGTTGGTCTCGGTGCCGGCTATCGCGGTCACAGCTCTGGCGGCCGGGATGACTGCCAGAGAGAGAGGAGGGGAAGGGGCAAGGTCCATTGAACGGCCCCGACTGGAGCGGTGGCTTGCCTTGTCAGCCGACAAGCCGGCGACAGGTATCTGCCGGAAACTTGTCGCGCCAGGAACGGTGGGGGGTGGGGGGCTGAATGGCTGGGATTAAGATGACCCAAAAAAACAACTTTGTTACACTCTTATACAACAGGACCTGATCACCAGCCTGAAAGGTATGCTCGCTCAGCTTCTTCTCGTAGGCTCTCTTGTTGCGCGCGTGTCGCCTATTCGACGCAGCGATCCCAAACTCTCTCGCTTTGCGCAGACTGGTACATAGGCTGTCCACGTACTCGGACACCGTCCGAGATTTCGCCACCGTAGGCGCGTGCAGATTCGCTTCAGCTGGGAGCCGGGGCTCTCGAGCGAACATGAGAAAGTAGGGCGAATAGCCGAGCGACGAATGCACCTGGGACCGATACCCGAGCATCAACAGCGGCAGATGAACATCCCATTCCGAGTGATTGTCATCTAGATATCTCGCCAACATCGTGATGATAGTCCGCATTAGCCTTTCTACCTTTGAGTTCCCTTCGGCGTGGTACGCGGAGATCCGTGATTTTTCAATGCCGAGGATACGGCAGGTTTCCGTCATGACTGACCCTACAAAATTCGCGGCGCAATCGGAGTGCAAGCGCCGTGGACAGCCGAACCGAGCGACAAACTCGTTCACAATGGTCGTCGCCACTGTCGTCGCTTTCATGTCCGGAAGAGGATACACCTCACACCAGCGGGTGAAGTGATCACACACAACCAACAGATGCTTGTTCCCGTTTCCGGTAATCGGCAGACCGGTCAAAAAGTCAATAGAAATCGTATAAAAAGGTTCATCTGAGTAGAGCTCACCAAGGGATGCACGTGGCCGCGGGATCGGTTGACTGTGTAAGGTGCACTTCTGGCACTTGTGACAAAACTCCTCGGTTTCAGCCGACATCTGACTCCACCAGAACCGAACCCTCGCCTGGGCCAACAATTTCTCGGCCCCAAAATGTCCTCCTGTTGGACCAGCATGAAGCGAGGTTAGTATTCCAGGCACCAGCTGCCTTGGAACCACCAGCTGCAACCGCTCGCTCTCACCAGCGCGTGGCTTGTACATTCGATACAAAGTGCCATCAATCAACTGCAGTCGTCTCCACTGCTTAAACAATAGCCTAGAGGAACCTGATACCGTGGTTCGTCGCGGCTTAACTCCAGCCGACAAATGTTTCCCAATTTCACTTATGCTAGGGTCCTTATCCTGTTCCTGTCGCAGATAACTCAAGGACCAGGAGGAAGCATCCACCTCGCGAACTGACTCAGCTACTTCGCTGGTCTGTGTCTCCGCATCCACTCTGTCTGCCGGACGCCTACTCAGCGCGTCCGCCACCGGATTCTGCACACCCGGGCGAAACACTATCTCATAATCAAACTCGGACAAGATCTCAAACCAACGAGCGAGCATGCCGAAGGCTGCTTGAAGTTTATGAGCCATTGCAGGCTGGCGTGGTCGGTACGAATCCTAAACTTACGGCCCAACAAATAGTGCCTAAAGTGCTGCACGAACAGAACGCACGCTAGCAACTCTTTACGAGTTGTACTGTAATTACGTTGAGACTTGGACAACTTCCGACTCGCATACGCCAGTGGTTTCTCTTCGCCATCCTGATCCTGCAGGAGAACGGCTCCAGTACTCAAGTCCGAACAATCACAGTCCAGAATGAACATACCAGCTTCCGCGCCGAACCTGGGCAGCGAAATCACAGGCGAAGTCGACAGCGCCACCTTCAGTGCTTCAAACGATGCTAGCGCCTCCTCTGACCAACTAAACTTTACGTCTTTCCCCGTCAGCGAAAACAGCGGCGCTGCCATCTCAGCGAACGATCGCACATACTTCCGAAAGAACGATGCTAGCCCTAGATAACTACTCAACTCTTTTGGGGTGCGTGGAGTGGGCCACTCAGCCAGCTGCCGGATCTTTTCAGGGTCAGCAGACAAGCCCTAGGGGGTCAATACATGACCCAGAAATGTTACTTCCGTTCGGAACAACTCACACTTTCCCGGATTCAACGTAAGACCTGCCTGCTGTAGCCTTTCCAACACAGCATCCAGCTTAGTCAGGACATCATCAAAGTCTGCTCCATGCACTATGACGTCATCAAAATAGTTCACACACAACAGTGGACGCAAATCACCTAAAACTATATCCAGCAGACGCGCACACGTAGACGGGGCCGACTTGCACCCGAATGGCATACGAACAAACCGATGTGCACCGAATGGAGTCACAATCGTAGTCTTATCTCTATCCCGTTAATCGATGCTTACCTGAAAATACGCATTATTCAAATCTAGGACACACCACATCTTCGATCCTGCCAAGATCTCAATAGTGTCGTCAATCCTCGGAATCGGATGTGACGAGGGCGCCGTCACGGCATTCAACTGTCTCATGTCAGCGCACATCCTGTACTGCCCAGACTTCTTACCAAACATATGGGGAAGCCCAACCCCCTCCATCAGACTCCTCGAGAACTCCTTGTTCTACTAATGTCTCGATTTGCGCCCTCACCTCGTTCCGCAAATGGGGTGGTACACGCCGGGCCACCTGACTCACAGGCGCATGGTCATCAGTATCAATCGTATGCGTCGTCACCGTGGTGTGGTCCAAATGACCATCAAACATCGACTTATGTTTGTCAATAACTCGTCTGACCGCCTCCTTCTGTGCGTCTGACAATGGGGACTTACTCAGGTCAATATGCCCACTTGGTTCTACGTATTTCGAAGCTGGCTCGCCGTCACTACCCCAGGAGTACAAGCTGTGCTCACCGAACCCCACCTCAAGTTCGCCAATTTCTGAGCGTCTAGGAATGCTAATTGGCTCCGTCGTAATATTACGGACGACAAATGGGACAGAACTCCCTACTACATCGACCACTGCTGGAACAAACTCGAGACCACAAATGTTCAACGACGGCTCCACTACAGCCGAGCCTATGTAGTCACAATTGGGCACCCATGCCCTCAGAACTGTTTCCTCACCCGGTGCAATTATGACACTACTCGACATCACCAAACGACCAACTGACACGGCCTCCGCCGACACCGAGCGAACTGACTCAGCCGGGGTTAATATCAATCTCCTTCTCTTCATATCAATCACGCATGGACAAGCTCGCAGAAAGTCAAGCCCAAGTAGGCACGGCACATCTATGTGGTCCGACACGAAAACACTCATGTTCACTGGCATTCCGTCAACATGGAAGCACAGAGTGGCTTTGCCTGCCAGTGGCAGCTCATCTGGTGACGCCGTCTTGGTTCGCACTGCAGTCTTACATAACCTCGGGGAATTTGGCAAAAGGTCGAACGCTGCTTGGTTCAGAATACTAATGTTGCTGCCTGTGTCCAAGCCACGAATGTCATGTCCACGTTCAGCGAAACCCCTCGGTCGCCTGAGTCACCGTCGGTTATATTCGCTCCCCTCCCGGTTTCTCTCCAGGTCCCTTTGTCCTTTCCGGGATCACATCCCCCCAGCTTACTCCTCACGGCCTTTGACTGGGTCCGGGTCCCTCCATGGCCTCTCGGGTGGGCCCGCGAGTTTCCAGAATACCTCCCACACACCTCTGGCACGTGCCCCTGACAACCGCACTTCGGGCACCTAACATCTCGCTTGTCACAGTTATACCTCATGTGACCAGGCTGGCCACAGGCGTAACACTCGCGCGGCCTACGCACAGGTCCACTAGACCTGAGTCCAGTCTGGACTTGGAGCTCTAATTCGGCTATCCTCTTCTCTAACCGAGCAACAGCTGACGCTTCAAGCTGGGCCTCCCCTGCAGCCATCTGACGCACCGGCTGCATCACGTGCCGAGCGGCACTGCACACGTGACGTACTTTTGCCACTGCACCCCCAAAAGTACTCGCTCCTGACGCGACAACAGGTCGCCCGGAAGTGCCGACAAGAAATAGTTGTATAGCAGACCCTCCAATGCCTGTCCTGGGAATGCTTGAGACACCATCTTCTTAAGCCGTATCACAAACGTATCTCGCGACTGGGATGGGTCGTACCTGAGATCCATAAGGGCCACATGGTGGTCCACAGATCTACCACTGCAGAAACTCCCCTTCAGGCCGAGCTCAACTCCACTATAGGACTCCTTCGTCGGGCACCAAGGGCATCGAAAGCATCCCTTGCGATTCCTGTTAGACACAATGGAAACATATCCAACTTCCGGCTCCCGTCCCAATCATGAAGCCTACTGAACCTATCATAGTCGTCCAAAAATATCTGCACCGAGCCACCTCCGTCGAAGCCTGGCATACCAACCATAGCAAACCTGGGCTCCATTCTGCTAGTTCCACTGGGTTTCAACTAGAGAGACTTGTGAACACGGCTTATACTCGTCACTCGACACTTCCAATATCCAAACCCGTCTGGCTCGACTGAATCATGCCACACGCCTTATTAAACGACATATATGCCTCGCCTTGACAAGGCACTGACGGTTCCGACGCCGATAATCGCCCGTTGCTGCGACGAGTCATGTGTCAGCTGGCGCGTAGACGAGCACTGCGGGCGCTTTGCTGCAGCCTGCCGTTGCTAGGCGACAGCAGCACTCTCACCGGACTCTTTATCCGGCCGGGCCGCCATCTTCCCATGGCCGTGCATCTTGTTTGCGACTCCCCAACTCATCTCTTGCACGCCATCCTCTTGTATAAGTGGCTGCACTCACGCGTCACACCGAGCCAAGTCCTAAGTATCACTACACTCCGTTACGACGGAATTCAGACGACGCAGATTCTCTGCTCCTCAGTACGCCACAACGCTCAATCGAGTCATCTGGCTCCCGTCGTGCGAGTCGGACGACCCGAAAGCTGTCATTCCCACCGCCGCCGCCAATATAGTCGCTGGGTCCGAATTCCAAGCACGTATGACCGATTTCGAGACCACACCGCACGGCGGACCGCACGTCCGCTCGCAGCCAGCTTTATTCTCACACTCCCCGCGGGCGGGGTGTTTCGGCGCGAAACCAACAAGCCAATAGGAAGGCACGCGTCGCCAAGGCGACGCGCGGGACCATGACGTCACCCGTCTACAGACATATCCTCATTTCCAACTATGATGCTTTTGTCAACTCAATTTGCTTGTGTATTATCATACATAATTAATGCCATTTTCTTTCTGGAGTGCATATGCATTGGAGCATTCTTTCTGCATGGTCACATCCTAGACTGTAAATCTTAGTAGCTTGAGGTGCACTGTGTGCATCAGCTGGTTCACAGAGACCCATGACCTCTAAAGGAAAAGGCGCACTGAGTGCACTTGGGATAAAAATTGGACAAACTGCAGTGCAAAAGATGCTATTAAGAAGAGGATTTGTGGCTTTGCTAAAATTACTTTGCAAATTTGCAAAGTAATTTTAAAGTGCACACAAAGCTATAGAATATTGGGTTTCTTTCTATGCACACTATTAGTTCATATATGTACACGAGTGATACACCATAACACATTTCCTTCAATGTACTTAAGGGTTTAGATTGTGCTTCCAATTAATTATTTTATAATGTTATATTAGTTCTACTGAGCCATGTTTCATTGATTACAAATTTAAATATATCGGACACCTAGTCTTTTCCAGCAAGAGTCAAAAAGTAAAATGCTGAGGTGATTGCCATTTATTCACACCAGGGTGACGACTGGTGGCAGCGAGACGAGCACCGGTCTCTTCCTCATGGCGGCACATCTGTTCACGTTCCTTGCGTCGCAATAGGACGACAATCTCACTGCATTTCAGCAAAAGCTGCTTCGAAATGTCTATGATGCCCATAACCTGCCCATGTTTTCCACCGCTTTCTCTGATTGCTATGTGATCACAGAAATGCGGGAAAGAGGCAGCTCAGTTACATAGCATCCAGTAGCATTACACAACGTCAAACGCTGGTTGAAAATGTCATTAAATACTTAGGCCAATTAGCAATGACGCAGATTGGCCAAGTTTACACTATGTACCTGACTACAGCTGGACGTTGCATCAGGCGGTTAAAAGGTCAGTGAGATGCTATCATGAAAATGATCATTCAAAGAAGTAAATACTTGCCAGCATTTCATGAAGCATTGGATTTAGAAAACGCGTTATATTTATATGTACATACATAGCCATAGGATTGTGAAAATGATTGCGGAGGGGGACAATACATGAAAACAATGGGCGGGCATAAATTATTGGGGTGGGGGATACCACATATGGCACATGTTAATGGCTGGAAGTATTCCGGAGGAGAGCTAACATCGGGAGGGGGGGAGTCAAGTGCCCTCCTAAAACATAGGAAACTACACCCTTGCATATATATATTACATATATATATATATATATATATATATTATATATATATATATATATATATATATATATTTTTTTTTTTTTTTTTTTGTATATATATATATATATATATATATATATATAATACATAAGTGGCACAGTGAGAAAAACTATATTTTCACCAACAAACAAACAAATCACCAACGTTTCGGCCACAGGCCTTCTTCAGGGTGACACAATTTAAAAAATTGACAACTTTAAGCACACAATCATGCACTCGAAATACTGCTTAGTAGCCAGCTCAACTAGCTGGATGAAATATCTTCTCGGCAAGGGCAACGCGTCATTTTCAGCCAAGTCCAGCACCCGTTTGACTGCGTCCATTGCCCCCGTAATCGGCACATTTGTAAACAACGATTTCACGTCAAAGCTGGCCATCTTCTTCCCCCCAACAGATATATGCTTCACTCTTTCCAAAAAGTCCCCGAATTTTTAACATGACTCTCACTGATTATTCCTAGAGAGGCCGACAAAGGTTTTGCAAGCACCTTCGCTAGACGATGTGGGCCGTTGCCTATCCCCGATGTGATAGGACGCATAGGGGCCCCTGGCTTATGCGTCTTAGGCAGGCCTCGCATCTGGGGTGACCTAGGATTCTCCTCGAGGAGATACAGTAAACCCTTTGATGACCTCTTCAGAATCCGTCTGACCGTTATATTACATTTGTCCGACTCCTTTTTCACAGACCCAACACTCATCGTCTGGTAGGTATTCGCGTCCGAGAGAAGATTTTGCATTTTGGTAGTGTAGTCCTCCGAATTCATACGACAACACCGCCACCTTTGTCCGAGCTCGTGATCACGATATACTTGTTCCGCTTCAGCTCGATCAGAGTAGACACATATCTTCTTGGTAAAGTTGATGGTGAGGTGTCTGCAACCGCAAACTGACTGCACCTAGTAGGGAGGAATTGTGTTGCGAAAGTTAACTCTTACTTGCTCCTACCCCTCGTTCTCGGCTGTGATCTTCATTTGCCTTGTCTCGTCACTCTGCTCCCACCCGTAGCATCGGCCGATGCATGCGGCGCTGGACATGGAGGCCGTCAACGTCTGTCCAAGAAAAAATACTAGTTTTATGGAAGAATGCGGCTTATATTCGTGGAGAAGACTCCTCAAGCTTTAAAATGAGTCCAATAATGTCCCATTTTGATGATATTTGAGTTTATAAATGTCGTGTGAAAAACAAGGAAGTTTGGATGGGGCGACTACGGGGCTGAGCAAATGTCCAGCCCATGTGACGTCACCGGCTGCCAAACGACATTGGAGGGGCTTGTTCAACTGTTGCAGTTTGGATAGGGCTCTGTTTACGGCCTTGGATAGGGCCAAGGCGATATATACTGATAGGGCTAATGGTTATTTTATGCCTCTGGGTAAGTCCATGGGATTATAGGGTAGGTTATTAAGTTGCTGGTAGGTTAGTAAGGCGTCGACAGTTATTTATTTTAAAAAATGTTGTTAGCATGTTCTGCTGGTCAATTATTAATTTAAGGGTTTTTTAGACTACCTACCTAGGTAGGGGAAGAGGGGGGTTTCTGAACACTTAAGGCATTATGCAACAAATAGCTCTACTGCTACTTCTTTATGGCTGAACCAGTAATTGTACTGTGTTTACTGAGCACAAAAATGAACAAGCTATCCATATTCAAACAGTTCCTTTCAATGAAAATCCTCTAACCACTTGCAAAGAGTAACTTTAAACAAATGATTATTTTATGGTGGTGTGTAAAGAACACGCGACGCTTCATCTGAGATCGTCAAGGAAATAAACATCTCAGTCAGCATGCTCTACATCGCGTACTCGCCCCACGCCATGCCAACGATTGGCACAGTTGGTTAAGGCATCCACTTTCCGTACGGATGGTGGTGGGTTCGAATCTCGGTGCCTTCACATTTCTAACCTGATCACACAATCGTTAGCTGTCAGGGCCGTTGGTTAATGTTTCACTTTTGATTACTTTACACTATCATGAGTTGCTTTATGTAATAATATTTGTCCATGAAAGTAAAGAGGGAAATACTTAATTAAAGCCCACTCATGCAATGAATGTCCAATTGGACCATTTGAATTGTCATCGTGGAACTTTGTCTCTGGAAGGAAACATTGCATCCATATCCAGTTCAAGTTGTTTATTTCAACAGCCCGGTTCTGTATGCACCACATTCCGTTACATTTCAAGTGCAAGCAACGCTACCATAGGAAGTGCAGAAGATACCTGTTCAACATGCCTCTCACATAACGTTCACAGGGGGAGGGGGAGTACGGGCACCTAAGATCTGAAACTAGAAGCACACAATTTGGAGGAATTACAGCTGTAGTGAACTTGCTGCAGTATACATTTCATGACCCCAGGTCAATGTCTTCAGTGTCAAATGAGGTCAAAATCAGCCTCCACTCCACCCCAGCCGGCACCACCTGTACGTACAGAAAGTATGCATGTTCCACTGCCAAACGGTAGGTAGAGACCGTTCATACGTACTCTGGTACAGACTGTGCATGCTGTCGTTACTGTCGATAGTATGGACCCATCGTGCGATCGTTACGGCCAGCTTTATTTGATTGTGGTGTGCGTATTCTGAACATGAAAATGTTGTTGTTCAGGATTACCTCACTGTAGCTGTTGTGGTACAAGCTATTAGTAGCCACAAAAAAATGCTGGTGTATTTGAGAAAAAAAAGTAACTGCCTTATTGTTTCCTAAAGCCAACTGCTCTTGGAAGCCTAAAATGGTTCCTGTGAACTTTGCAACCTCTGTACACAACTTTGCAACCTTTGAACTTTGCAACCTCTGTACACAAAGAATAGGTGGAATTATGTGATCAGACTTTCATATTTTGGTAGAGACAGGTCCATCATTTATGAATACCGCCATCTTTTTGTTATTTATGCACTGAACATGATGTGGGAGATGACCAAAGGTAGGTGTTCAGGAAACAGAATGTGTTCAGATACCCCCCCCCCTCTTCCTACCTACCTACCTACCTACCTAGGTAGGTATGTTAACTACACGATCCCTGGTAATTAGTATGTATTGTTGCTAATCTCTCCTCCAATCTCATATTTCAGACACATTTGATAATTTTGATCGTGGACTCATCTTTTTGAAGTATGGGTATTTGTAATCGTCTTAGCCTGTAAACCGTAACCACCCTTAAGCCTTCCATGTGTGCAATGATATGGCTGCCACTGCTCGCATTTAATACACCATATGTATGTCTGTATTCACATGGAATGGACATGCATACATAGCAAGTGCAGCAGTCAGGTATGCCAACCAACAGTACAGACAGCAATATGCATGATAATGTCAACTTCCTAAAAAATACAATGTCTTGGCATGCTGTGTATTTTTTTCTCATGATTTTGGTTTATTTCTTGTGATCTCTGCACCAAAAGTGGTGCATCAGAACTCAGTACACAACCACATGGAGCCATTCCCGGAAATCGATGATCCCAGGTGGCCATGCCAAAGGGGGTCACCCTGCCACAGTGCACATGTACCGCCTGAATTATGAGAGGGCTAAGCCAACCATCTGTTCTTCTCCTGGGAATCACCTTGTGTTTTGGGTGAGTTTTATCACATGCATCCTTGATTACCGAATTATTATTGGACATGACTGGGGTATCACATACATGGTTGAAACAAATAAGGTGTTGCCGGATTTTTGGCATCAAGAACTCTCCTCTCCAACAAATTATCCTCTCATTTTTCTTATTTGGATACCAAGTGGTGCTGTTTGACATAACTTGCTCGGTAATAAAATGCTCAAGTTTCACTCTTCCAGCACAAATCCAACCCTGATCATGTATCCTGCTTATTTCCAAAGCTCTTGCTGATACTATGCCAAGTTTACCTTTTTGTTCTCAATTATGCTACCCCTTTTTTGCAAGATTGTCTTCTTGAGCTGTGGGAATATTGGTTCATAGCACTTGCTTGCTGATAAGTTTAACTGCCGACGGTCCACCGTACCTGCTGCTAAGTTTAACTGCCGACGTCCCACCGTACCGGCTGGGAAGTTTAACTGCCGACGACCCACAATTTTACACCAACTAAATTTGCTTTAAGATCAAAATTTGTGGAAAGGGTAGTCTTAGGCTTTGAACACGCCTGAACAAGTTTCAGCCCGATCTGACGAACGGTTTCGAAGCTATAACATCCTGCAGTGTTTTTAGGTCAAACAACAAGGGTATCTTTGACGATAGATAACTCCTCATCGATAATGAGGAGGAAGTGTGACTTATTATGCATCTTTGAGAAGAAAAATGATAAAATAAAGCATATTCGTGGTTAAATATCAACATTTCACACGTTTGACCTCGTAACCACATGACCTCGTAACCTCGTGACCTTCTGTGACCACTAGCCCATTGAAATTGATAAGCTTTCCCGCAGAAATAAAAACGGGCGTGATTTGGTTGTCAAATATTTGTTAAGCATGCACTATGAATTTAGATATCCCATATCGGCAACCGTTCTTCATTATTTTTTTTATGATTTTGTGATGTTCGGAACGGACAGATTTCGAGTAAGTTTTCTCCCATTGGACAACCACTGGAGATTGTGCAAGGAAATAAACACGAGTGATAAAAGAATTGCTAAATATTTGCTTAACACAAATATTTAGCAGATTCATGTAAATCTTATAGTTAACCTTACTAAGCTTCCCAAAGTTCGAGATCACTGATTACCGATAGGTCATCCATAGGCTCATCTACGTGTCACGACGCAGTTTTACTTTGGAACATCTAATGGTCTGATAATCGAAACATCTGACGGACCGTGTTCAACACTGCTGGCCTCACAACAAGAAGTACAATTATGCATTCATTGTTCCTGTAGGCATCATTTACATGGACGTACAGTCGAACCCGTATTGCAATGCAAACACAGGTATTTCGGTCACGGTATACATATCGTGTCACCGAAAACATGAACATTTCCACAGGCCTCCTATGATTGCATTGTTCACGTCTTGGGCACTCCTTGCATATTGCACATGATTGCACATCACTGCACTGAACTGCACAATATAACAGCGATGGGATAGAACGACGAAATAAACGTCAGATGACGAGAAAGTGCTCTTCAAACTTGCATATTTGTAGCTCTCTAATGTAGCTCTTTTAGTTTCCTTAACCAGGATTGCACATTTTATGCTCGCCGATAGTGTCGTAGCTTATTTCCGTGTATCTGAGTAATTTTACTTCAGAGCATCTGGTGATTACTTACAACATGTATTTAATGCCATGAAACATGACAACGATGCAGTCTGACCATACTCGACCATGCGAACATCACAACAAAGCGTATAATCATTTTGTTTCCCACCTGCAGAGCATCAGTTACATGGACGTACTGTCGAGCACCTATTGGAAGTCACTCTTTTCTGTCACGGTGCACGCAGGCTATGCCCGGAAACATCATTCTCACAACCTTCATGTGATTTCAGTATTCACGTTCTTTGGACACTGCGCATGTGGACATTGCGCATGGAACACTGCACTGCACATTGGTACATATGCTACGTAAACGAAATCGGTTCAAACGGCATCGATTTGGTTTCTAAATAGGTGCAAACGGCGTAGATTTCGAAGTTCGCCATACCCGAATCTTGTGGGTGAAATGGAATCTAATGTCGTAGGCACCTTAGGAATTGTCAAAAATTCTCCAAAATTGCTAAGAAATTGAAACATTTTAAGTCATATATTTTGCGCATCGGGTGAAATAGGACGTTTTCAAGCCATTTTCTGTCACTTCTGGTGGCTGCAACGCCTGGTAGTACATCAAATTTGGCAATAAAAGCGGGTCAAACGCCGTCAATTTCCAGGAAATGGCTTTTTTAGATCGTAAATATCAACTGAGCGATGATTTTAAAACGGTAGCTGAAAGAACTCGTCATGGCGCATCGTTTTCGTCTAGGATTTTGTAAGGTTTGTAAAAGTTTTTTGATTAGCTAATTTTGAATTGACATGTGCTTTCAAAAAATTATAGAGATTTCAATATGACATATTTCAGAGACTGATCAATACGTACAGATAGCCAGCAGCCAACGGAACATATTTTCTTTGATGGCAAGCCATGCTGAGTTCAAACATTTCCGCAAGATGAATTTTATATGTTTGTTGATTTTGGCGTGTTTTGTTCTTCTAAGGCTGCCAGAGGTCTGAATTGGTTTCATCAAATTTTCCTTCGGTGTATCCTTTTTATTTTTGACGTTGGTTTAATAAAATATATTTAAAATCGGAGACATTAAAAATATGAAAACTTTATCATTCAACATTTCAGACACAAAACCACACACCCTGGTAATGCCGGGATCGCTCACGTTTTCAATGGGGCTTACCGATGCTTCAGCAACAGTTTTTGTGATTGGCTTTGTATGGCGACGATAAAGATGAACACAGTGCCTATGCACCATTGCTTGTAGCGTTTATTCACGTCGAAAGAAAAATCGCCACGTCCTCTTTCCTCCAGGCGTTTTCCAAAACTGAGTTGCACACTGCTCCGGCTCTGCCAAGTCTGTTATCGTTTCCTCCTCCATGTTAACCCCTCTGTTGTCCGCCGTCATCAACGCCGGGCCTTTATCTCCCTCGGAACCGTCACCAGGCTGGAGAGTATTGAGCTATGTACGGATGGGGAGTACGGATACATGTATGAAGTACGGATGGGATGGGAGGGAAGACATACGCGAGACAAACACCTCAGCTTTTATTTGTATTTATCACATGGTCAGCAGCGGTCCATTGAGGCGCAATGCTTTTTCTTTAGCACGAAATTATAAACCTGCCTAACACTTGATCGCTATCACAAAGTGATCATCATGCCTGTTATAGGTATCTACCTGCCGTGCCATATTTAATTTGTAGGTAATAGAACCTGATTTAATTGTGTCTGGTTGCGTTGTTTCCATGTTTGATGTTATTCAATACATGTCAGTTATTCCGAAGTACAATGCGTCGCTACGTGTAAATAAACCCATGGGTGACGTATCGGTAATTAGTGGCCTTGAAATTCGTGGTAGTTTTTTTTAAGGGAAACTATAAGGTCTGCATTAAAATGGTATGAATGTTTTTTTTCTTGCCTGTATATATATATATATATATATATATATATATATATATATATATATATATATATATATATATATATATATATATAATATGTAGGGTTTAGGGTATAACAAGGGTTCTTTCTTCGGCTTGGGCCCTGTCATCAGCCCAGGGGCCCTTCATATTGGCTCGGGGCCCCTCCGTCAGCCCTGGGCCCTTTCAACGATCCGAGGCCACTCTGTCGATCTAGAAGACCTTCACGTTAGCCCAGCCAAGGGCCGTCGACTTGTTTCCGGGGGCACTCCCTCCCCTCGTTGACTCGGGGCCCTCTTCATCGGTCCGAGGCCATTTCCGTCAGCCCGGGGCCCCTTTCGTCGGCCCAGGGGCTCTTCACGTCGGTCCAGATAGTTCAGATAGCATAGTTTGACAGGAAGTGAAGATCGTGAGAGTGGTTACAGAAGCTTCCTATTAGCGATGGAACGTGATAAGGCTGTCATACTTGGGGGAAGATATGACTATGTTGTTTACTTTGGGCGGTGTCAGCGAAGCGAAAGAACGAAACGAAGCTTGTGTGCTAGATACGAAAGTGATATTTGCAGAGTGTGATTTTGAGTATCTTGTATAATGGAAGTGTCTGTAATTAATTGGCACCTGGATATTATGTGGTCTGGAGTAGAGTTGTCAAAAACATCTCCACAGAGGAGATGACAAATTAGTTGGAGACGGGTCAGTCTTGACACCTATGAGCCGCCGGACTGACATGTGGGGCCGCGTCTGCTAAAACGGTAGGTTGATCGGCATGGTGAATCGATACTCTGTATTTTGTGATATATATTTAAGTCACATTATTGATTCACTTAAACTTGTTGGCATTCGGTATATCGGATTAGGCGATATAATGGCTGTTCAATAGTGGAGTGTTCTATGGGGTGTCCAGGAACAGAATTGCCTCTGATTCTGTTCGAGAAATGCTCTAACTTCGCAACGTATTTCAAGACGCGGCTTTGTGGGCTTTGTAGGCCTTTTATAATGAGTTGAGTTTAGTTGGATTGTTTTATGTTGGTACACCATTCATGGTTAGGTATTTCTCATTGAGCAAGAATAATTGAACAATAATTTGGATTTAAATAGACAACAGGATGACAGCAAAAGCGAGAGTTTAGGTGGAATGGAAGGAGGATGGCGAAGATGTTTGAGCAGACTGAGACAGTGAAACAGTGGCGTGAGAAACAGGACAGGGCAATGGTTTGGAGGACATCAACTTACATTCGGTGGCACGCTACTTACACGTTCAGGTTGTAGACACAGTTAGTCAGGAACTTTTTAATGAGCAACCGGCTCAGCAATACTCTTGATTTACTCCTATGTAGCGCTTACGTGAGCCCTGCAATGACATGCTCCTCATATGTCATGTACAAATACAATGTACAAATAAAAACAACAGGAAGGGGGAACTTTCCTCGCTCGATTCAGCATGAAATACCTGTAAATGTGTACGGTGCAGCATGAGATACCTGTAAATGTGTACGGTGCAGCATGGGGTACATGTAAATGCGTACGGTGCAGCATGAGATACCTGTAAATGTATACGGTGCAGCATGAGCTGCCTGTAAATATTTACGGTGCAGCATGAGATACCTGTAAATGCGTACGGTGCAGCATGAGATACCTGTAAATGTGTACGGTGCAGCATGAGATACCTGTAAATGTGTACGGTGCAGCATGAGCTGCCTGTAAATGTGTACGGTGCAGCATGAGATACCGGTAAATGTGTACGGTGCAGCATGAAATACCTGTAAATGTGTACGGTGCAGCATGAGATACCTGTACATGCGTGCGTGAAGCAACACGCGATGGCTATAAGTTGGATATGCCTGTTCTTGCTGTTTCAGCTCTTTGGATTCGTCTGTCTAAGCAGCCGGAGTTTCCACTGAAAATCGACGACGACAGCAAGAAGTTCATTTGGAAGGTGTTGAAGTCCTACACGGAAATAGACTTCTATCAGCTCCCCGACGACAGGCCAGATTATGTGCCCTTCAACCGATTTGAACATCTGGATCAGGACTACGGAATCGTCGTGGAACCGGTAAATACATTAAACGCGACCACCTCGGTGGCGCAGTCAGCTAATGCATCTGTTTCGTGTGCAAGATGTCCTTGGTGTAAGTCTGACCTGGAGCAGACTTCTCCTCGGTCGGCTCGTACCCAGGAGATAACAGTAACTGTGAAGCGGGCTCGGCGGCGCTGGATTAACGCTGACCGACCAGCGCCCACGGCATCGGTTTCACGGGCGTAGCTGGTCAAATGGACCGGGTAGTCGGCGCGCCCCAGGCACCAATACACCGCCACCACGGGCGTAATTTACCTCTATGCAGATTGTTGGTCCGGTGGCCCGCCCCATGGGCAGGGCCTCACCTCGTGTCATTGGAGCAGTACATTTGTTTATCGGGCCGGATAAATCGGTACAGCCCCGCCGTGCGCACGACGTGCCACGTCGGGAAGCCTGACAACACGCGCGTGAACAAGACTGCCCTGCAGGGGTGCCGAGAAGATAAAACAGTTCCATGCAGCCAGCAACAGTAACCAGAAAGCCAATGTCCTAATTTCCGAAACGGAGAGGCAGAGGCTATCAAAACAATTCGATGTCTTTTGTTGGCATGTTAGCGAAGGCCTTTGCATCACAGGAAAGCATACAAGACGACCCATTGAATATGGGGCATCAGCAAAATTTACCACTTGCCAAGGATAGAAATACTATTAACACATGTGGTATGTTGAAACATTGTGCAGTTTTTTTTTAGAAGTCCACGGTAAGTCAATGAAGGTTATCCACAATACCGGGAGCATCTTGTTGTACTAGGTCCTTGATATTTGTCATCTAGAAGGTATGCAAGGATCGTGAAATTGGGTTATTAGTTTGGAGTAGTTTTCCCGACGGAGACGGCGTTAACATTTCCGTGAGTTACAGGAGACAGTATCAGTCAACGACCGTCAATTGAATAAAGGTGCACGACCTGGGAAAGGCAATGCTCAATAGAACATGTTTAATTCCAAGAACACAGATGCGTGGAAACGTCTAAAAAATGGGGGCCAATCCCTTCTTGAAGGTAGTACACAACTCCGCCGCCGTCCGTTGGTTTAGCATTCAAGTCCACTTTGTAAGCTTCCAAATTTGACAAGTTTCAGTGCGCTGGACACCCCGAATGGACGCGCCACAGCCCGTCAGCCACTGGACGAGTCGCCGCGGACCAAACACCGCCGTGTCTGGATGTGTCGCCAGACTGGATGTGTCGCCGCGGACCAAACACGGCCGTGTCTGGATGTGTCGCCAGACTGGATGAGTCGCCGCGGACCAAACACCGCCGTGTCTGGATGTGTCGCCGCGGACCAAACACCGCCGTGTCTGGATGTGTCGCCGCGGACCAAACACGGCCGTGTCTGGATGTGTCGCCGCGGACCAAATACCGCCGTGTCTGGATGTGTCGCCAGACTGGATGTGTCGCCGCGGACCAAACACGGCTGTGTCTGGATGTGTCGCCGCGGACCAAACACCGCCGTGTAGCCACAGCGATGGGCAAGCTCGCCAGTACACATGTTGGCGCACGCGACATGTGTCACCGCCGGCCGTGTGCGAGTAGAACGCGGCTCCTTCCATCGTTGTTCACGGTTGAATCTGGCGCCAAGCACGGCACAAATTGAGAAACGCCGTTGCTTGTATTAGCCGGGTCCCTATACCGGCCGCCATCACCGCCTGCCGTGCTGGTTGTCACACGAAGTGGTACATGCCGCCATCCATAGAATCGGCTGTCGTCACACGAGCCGGTACATGCCGCCATCCATAGAATCGGCTCTCCCCACACAGGCCGGAAAAAGTAATGCCGCCATCCATGGAATCGGCTGTCGTCACACGAGCCATGCCGCCATCCATAGAATCGGCTGTCGTCACACGAGCCGGTACATGCCGCCATCCATAGAATCGGCTGTCGCACAAGAACCCATTAATCGGCTGTCGTCACACGAGCCGGTACATGCCGCCATCCATAGAATCGGCTGTCGTCACACGAGCCGGTACATGCCGCCATCCATATAATCGGCTGTCGTCACACGAGCCGGTACATGCCGCCATCCATAGAATCGGCTGTCGTCACACGAGCCGGTACATGCCGCCATCCATAGAATCGGCTGTCGCCACACGAGCCGGTACATGCCGCCATCCATAGAATCGGCTGTCGGTACATGAGGCGGTACATGCTGCCATCCATAGAATCGGCTGTCGTCGCACGAGCTGGTACATGCCGACATCCATAGAATCGGCTCTGCTTGGCACACTGTTTGGGCTGCTTTCAGACACCATCGTGAGATGAAAATGCCACACAGGCGTTACCCAATTCGGTGCAGTGCCCACGGTACCATTGGATAGTCCCTGCGACAAACAGTCGGCCAGCAATCGGTCATGGCACACATCGCTGCAGAATACATTTTTTTGCCGGCATATATGAAAGACTTGCCATTGTAAAAAAAATCCCAGCAAAGGCAGGACGTGATTTAGCGGCGAGCCCCTCCACAATTAAGCAATCTTAAGCAGGGCGCAGACGTGCGGTCAGCCGCCGCAGCCGCCCGGAACCACGATCGCACATGGATGAAGAACCCACACGGAGAAGAGCCAACGAGTGCCGGCGTTCCAACGAGCTGCGACGAAAATGCTTTCCCAAAAATATAGCACACGTGGTTATGATTATTGCCGGGCATGGAGCGAAGCATACAGCTTTTAGTGATTAAACAATTGGTTTCTAATGCTGTATGTGGCAATGCTTTTGATTGTTTTATTGGGTGATTCACGACGTACTTTATGCACATTCACGGCTAGTGGCGCCGCCCACACTGTTCCGCCGTGGGCCTCGGGATTGGGAAATGTCCCGAGCGGCGCGAGTGTCGAACCCGGGACCTTTGGTACCCAGAGCTGAACACCTTAACTACGCGGCCGTCCTCGCCCCTGTGTCAACGCTTTACAACATTGAGTGGATCAATTTCCCAACGCGACAATTCGTTGACAGTGACTTCTACCACGTGCGTTTCCCACCGTGAAGCGGTGGGCGTCGCTGGCGAAGTGAACGACCTAGCAGGAGATGTAGCCTGGTGGAGCCAGGCGGGTCCTCCCAAGTGCCAATATTAATGGTGATGGAACAACGAACAATGTCTTGACAGAAATGCTAAAACATAGTAATGATTATGAATCTGGAATAGAGTACACTACTCCAAACAGTATAAACCATCCTTTTTATCAGAGGGTTGCGACAGGTGAATTGTGCCACGTACTTGTCCAGACTACAACCGATGGTCTGTGGCAGATGGGCTGTGCCACCAATCACCTGGCACAACTTGCAGCTATGGGCATGTCATTCACATTTCACATCGAATAGTTCGTTTCTCCTAGGTTTTCTCACTTTTTGTGGTGTTTCTAGCATGCATTTATTTCACTCGGCGGAATCAAATTTGAAGAATCCATGTGCCTTACTCATTTTGAATCATCAACGTAAGGCAAAACGGTAGCAAGCGAATAATGTCTTCAATCTCGGAAAGGTAGTCGATGAGTTTACTCTTTGGCTGTTTAATTATTCTGGTAGTTTGGTGTTTTGTGTTCTCCTAGTTACTTTCTGTACCCTAATTCGTGGCTGGACACGATGTGAGGCCTGGTGCACTGCCACTGTGTCTACAGCAGCGGCACAACATCACTATGTTCACCATGATGTCGCCGACAGTCGCGCCACATCCGTTGTGGTCGGCCACCTGTGACTTTTAGCAGCATGACGTGCAAACATCAACAGCTATCCGACCACAAGGCACGATGGGTCACCTCCCACCAGCTGCTCTAAGGCACAGTCCTCTACTTGGCATCCAGTGGTGCTCCGTGCACTAGCACACGTGCGCTCTGAGCGATTCCCTGTCAGCCTGGGGCGACTTCCTGGCACTGCGAAGTCACCCACTACTGTGCATGTCCACGTCACGAGGAGCCCGCTGAGCCCGCGGCGATGACGTAGGCTGGTAGCAGCGCGGCCGGCTGTGCGCAATTCCTCTGTCGACCTGTTCGCTTTCAAAACAGCCGTTTGTCGCCGACATTTTGGTTGTAAACCATCTTCACCACGAGCAATGTGCGCATTCCTCACCCCGAAGATTGCTGACAACCGAAGCGTCAGCGCTTCTTTAGAGCCAGCAACTCTTCAACATAAGGATCGCGGCATAGCTGGCCGCGATGCCACTTGTCTGGCGCAAATCGTACCGGTGGTCATTGTCAGTGGGTGCGTGCAGCCGACCCTGGCCGAGTGTCCGCGACGCCGGCCACACTGACGGCGAGTGGACTGTGCCGACAGAGTGTGCTGCCGCGCGACCCCTACCCGTTCTCGGCTGTCGACGACACCGCCAATGCGGTACGCGGCTCGTGCGCCACCTACCGCGACCGGCGGCTGGTGACCGGCGATGTGGAGCATCTCACTCTTACCGAGGCGGCACAAAGGTGGGTCGTCCTCACCGCCTCAGCAGGGCAACTGCTGAACGGCCTGTCTGTGTGTTCGTCCGCCACCATGCACGCTATGCTGCAGTATGACGTCTGTCTGTGCTGCAGTACGACGTCTGCCTGTGCTGCAGTATGACGTCTGTCTGCTGCAAGTATGACGTCTACCTGTGCTGCAGTACGTCTGCCTGTGCTGCAGTACGACGTATGTCTGTGCTGCAGTACGACGTCTGTCTGTGCTGCAGTACGGCGTCTGCCTGTGCTGCAGTATGACGTGTTCTCGTGCCGCAGGTTCGGTGAGCGCCGCCTGGTGGCCGTCGCCTCCCAAGAGATGCGCAACGCCGCGCTTGTGCCCATCCACGCCATGGACGTGGACTCTGAGCTGAACCTCAGCCAGTTCGTCCTGCTGGAACGTATCGGTAAATGTGACCTTCGTGCCCATTCACGCCATGGACGTGGACTCTGAGCTGAACCTCAGCCAGTTCGTCCTGCTGGAACGTATCGGTAAATGTGGCCGCCCCGATGTGTGTGATGCCGTGTGACGCTATTGAAGGATGGCGCGAAAGTAGACTGGCGCCGGCGCCGGACGGTCCGTGGTGAAGCCACGACCGACGGGCGTGTGTGACGTGCACCGCCGACCTCCTGTCACCCCGCCCGAGTCACGCTGACTCTGGTCTCGGATCTGATCCGTACTGGGCGCCGACTCATTTACAGCCTGAACTCCTGGATTGTGAATGAGAATTACCGGACTGATTAGCTGCGAGAGATGATTGTCATGTATTTCTACTTTAGAAGAAGATTGGTCCTGTGCAGTTTGGGGTCTGGATGGACTGGATTGGTTGGGGTCTTATTGGCCACAAAAAGCCAGGACAAGAGCTTATTTCCAGCTGCGATGTTGGGTGCACGTCGGTTGTGTTTGTGAACGGCACTGCTACTGACGTGTGGTGCCGATCTACTTTTACTTGTGATCTACTTCTACGACGCCGCAGTGCTGGAATAGTGTGGGGTCCTGCATCTGGCCGGCTGCAGACCTGACCCTGGTCCCACTGCCGGGGTAGTGGCTGACGTCCGTGTCTGAGGACGGTCGCGGCCCCGCAGTGTCTCGTGGTGGCACTGAGCGCCGTTGTCGACAGGACGGTCTCGTTTCCACGGAGAGGTCACAGTCGGCTCCCTGGGATTGGGAGTGCTCAAGGAGCCGCCCAAGAACCTCTACTACCTGCGCAAAAAGCTGCTCGAGTACCGACTGATCACCAAACAGGTGTGGCCATCTGCGGCGTAACCACTGGGTTATTCTAGCTGATCCATTTCGGCCAGGTCAGCTGTAACTGAAGCAGAAGTGGCCTCTGAGTACTACGTGTGGTGAATTATGGTGTCGGACGTTTAAGCCGATGTTTGCCACCAATGTGTGGAGGTGTGTATACAATTCGAGCTTCAGGCGATTTGTTCTGCTGGCCGTGCTCTCCGAGCCGCATGTTGCCAACAGCTTCCCGTCGGTCGCCATTGCAAGTGCCTATCAGCATGCATTGACCTTCGCCGGGTGTGCGCGACAGGGGTTTTGCATGCGCGGCAGTCACGGCAAGAACTGTCAGGGCCGCCTCTACCACCTGCCTCGCTTCTTCCGTGAGTTCCGACCCAAGTATCAGCTGATGATCGAGCAGACTGCCGACATACTCCGTCAGCAACCAAATTATACGTGAGTCATTCGAGTGGAGTAGCTCCACCGCGGCGGTACGTGTAGCTCAGTGGTATCGACTGCTGGGAATCTGTATGGTAATGTGTAAATGTGGTAAAGACCGGAATTTCTAAATCGTCATTCTGTTCATACATTCCGCGTACTGCTTCATACATCATTCAGAATCGCCGGCACTGATTGCAATAGTCAAATATACCAATAAATATACGCATATACATTGCATTTATATATATATATATATATATATATATATATATATATATATATATATAATATATATATATATATATATATATATATATATATATATATGCATGCATGCATGCATGCATACATGCCACAGGTGAATAGCTAACTAAATATGCCATACCTTTGTTGGTTTCATTTGCACTAACTGACTTTCCATTCACAGGATGCTCATCTCTGATTTTTACAAGCAGTTTGAGAGCATTAACTGTTTGAAGAAAGTAGCGAAGATGTCCGAGTTCCAGCGTTTTATCAAGTGGGAAATGGTGCGTATATGCTGCTGTATAATATAATTTTTCCCTCACTCATCCGCAACATGAATTTTCGGATATTTGTCGTCCCAATGTGTTTGCTTGTATTTATGCATGTGATTGCATGGGTACCACATGACCTAGCGATTGTCGTTCGCTGAAACCAAAATTACATCACATATCTGTTGATCAAATGCCGATTATAATGTACAGTAGAGGTGGCAAGTACCCAACGTTTTGGACGGAAACCCGGGCCCGTCAGGCCTGATGTGACCAATCCCGGTTGGAGCCCGAATAAATGCACTGAAGCCCATTCAAAAGACTGGCTTGCTAATATATATTTTTCCTTATTAAGTGCTACCACCGGATTTTTGTCCGTTAAATTATTGCTATATCGGCAATTCATATCATTTTCAAAGACCTCGTTCATTCCTAGAACATGAATTGAAAATAAACCTTTTATCAAGACTTTTTCGTATTAGCAGATATTGATTGATAGCAAGAGCACGATGGCTGCACAACAATTGGTAAAACACATAGGTTAATATCAGGGATGCGGAGCCGGGAAAATTTTGGACGGCTCCGGCTCCGACTCCGGCTCCGGGGAAGTATCCCGGCTCCGACTCCGACTCCGACTCCGGCTCCGAGTAAAATGTCCCGGCGGTTCCGGCTCCGGCTCCGGCTCCGGGCAAAATGTACCGGCTCCGGCGACTCCGGCTCCGGCTCCGGCTCCGTACATCCCAAACGTGATCGATCCATTAAGTAAGAGCTAAGGGGGATGTAAAAAGTTAGCCGCGACCACTCAGGGGCGCAAACTTCAGACAATTATAAGCAACTTTCCCATATAAACCCTGTATCTATCTTGCATCGGAAACTGGCCCTCGTAAACTGACGCTCGCTTCGTACCGTATTGGGGCAATCAGAAGAGGGGAGACTCGAATCAACAACACTCCCCATCCCGTGAACGGTCCAAGGAACACCATTGTTGTAAATTGTAATGTTTGACCTCATCTCTAATAAGGTACAACAACCCGTTGATGATGGAAACAATGAACTTAACTAAACTAAACATGGAACTATTGCATTGACTACGGAGGCTAGAATATGGTTAATGGTTATTCTACCATTATTTGATATTTTTACATGTTACTCGTATTTAAACATTTTGGCGTTTAAAAATGCGTTTTCATACCATACCATGCCATACTAGGTATAATGTGTTCATTTCACGTTTGCTAATTTTGTTTAATTTACACCTCTTTCGGAGTCGGAGCCGCCCTGCTTTTGACGGCTCCGGCTCCGACTCCGGCTCCGAGTAAAATGTCCCGGCGGCTCCGGCTCCGGCTCCGGCTCCGGCTCCGGGCAAAATGTTCCGGCTCCGGCGGCTCCGGCTCCGGCTCCGGCTCCGGCTCCGCATCCCTGGTTAATATACATTGCATACCATCCTGAATCTAACGAACAACAAACTTAACATCACCAAGCTTGGACTCATTCACTGTTCAATAATGAGTGGAATTGTGCACCATGTATTTAATAATCATACCATGTCACTACCAGACTCAGAAATCCAAACAGCAGCAGCTTACCGTATCTAAACTGTACCGTCAAAATCATCTTTGAAGAACACGTTTACTCCCAGAGCATTAATTGAAAATCGGCCTTCTTTTTGCATTAACAAGTATTGATAGCAACAACATTCTGGTTACAAAATACTTCTTAAAACACATTGATTAATACCCATTACTGACCATCCTGGACCTCAGGAAGTGACATCATTGAGAATACCAAGCTTTGATTCATTCAGTATCCAATAATCTGTCAAATGTTGCACCATGCAACCAATAATCAGCATATCACTACCATAATTCCAACTATAATATTATATTATAATATTCAATAATAATGCTCTAAACATTCTCCAAACTTCATGACAATTTACTGTAAAGCAATATAATTGGCCTGTCTTGATATCGCTTGCTGTGTCGCTTGGGTCTTCAACAAACACTCCTTGATTTTTAACATATTTCGTGGTCACTGTAACTTCGCTGACATAACTAATGTATGAAGTAACCATTAATAATGACTGTGCACAGGAACAAACTTGAAAACGCACCAGATATTGACATTAATACCAACTCACACCCCACGCAAGTTGTAGCCCGGATAAGAATATACGAATATGAGTGAATATAGTTAAACAGGGTTGGCTGAGAAAGAAGGCCTATTGTATCACCAGCTACAATAAGGCGATGATCAGCTGGTGAATGACTACAATTATGCATGATGAGTCGTGTTGCCTGTTCTGCTTCGGGATGCGGTTCTTTGCGTGCGAATTAAAATCGTTTGGACGCGATTTCAATTCGTCTATACTTCATAAGCATAAGTTGGTTGCATACGAATTGATTGCATGGCCATGGTTTTAATTCATCTATGCTTCATGAGCATAAGTGATATACACAAGCTACGTTCAACTTTCAAGGATTATTTTCCCTGTGTCTTCATCTCATGGCGTTACGTACTGATTGGCGTCGGCTAAGATGGAAAATTGGGATTCACTTTTTTAGTAGCTAGGCCATTAGTAACGGACTAATGACAAATCGTGGAACGATTTGTGGCCAGGTGTTATTTGAAGCAAAGCCAACCCAAACATGAATGACTTCCGGGCTCGGCTGCATAGTCAATGCGGTCGATGCGCCCGAAAGCGCAAGTAACTAACCAACAGCAATCGCTTCCAACCATTGAACCTTATGATGATAATGCATTTTCCAAGTGGGTGTTAAACAATCGGTCAAATTCTGCAATTGAGCTAGAATTCCCAGATCGGGTGGTGCGTCCAGTGTTCATGTAGCAAGTTCTGCTTAGCTGGGACCCTGGTCTGTACTAGGGCACCCCAGCAAATATTCGGACTAACTTTTTGTAGAAAAGTAAATATAGCAAGCGATGCTCTTGCATAATATAGGAGCACAAGTTCGTATTGCGTTTGCAATGCACATGGTACTATTTTCTCCAATCTCTATCCTTGCCTGGTTTGGTGGTTTAATATGTAGAACTATTAATAAGACGTGTATATTTACTATATCCATCCTTAGCCCATTGACTGCTATGTAAAATATTTAAGTTTTCTTGCTTGTAAGTCATGCTACCATCTTTTGGCTAATAGTTAAAATGCTAAATAAATAATTTGACGAACTCGTTTGTGCTCCTAACCTGTGATATGGGATAAGTAAAAAAGGGGAATGGAGGCACACGATCGAACATAGCTAACTGTTTTTAGGCATCCAAACCTATAAGCCGACCTTGGTCGCTGATAGCACTGATAAAGGGAACAGTTGAACAAATTTTGAAGAAAATGATGTGGATTGCTTATTCAAGCATAAATAAAAAAAGGTACTGGTACATAACCTTAAACATATGTGTTACAATTATAGTATGTTGCCATGTATTAGGCATTCCAACCTGTCCCCATCGATATTCTATTGTTTGATATCTGGTGAAACCAAATGAAGCATTGTTTGGACTTTGTTGCAGTTGCAATCTCTGCTGTTGAAAACTCCATGTCATGAATGTTTGAGGACAAATTGAAAGCCCGGCACATATCCCAAAGGTCGGTCAAAAAGCCCGCCGGTCCTGACCGGGCTTTTTGACTCAGCTTCCGGTCCTTCATTCCATACATCCTACATTCGCCACCTACTGTCCAGTGTCTAAACACGGCATCAATGGCGGTCAGCAGTGGTACCTGAAGTTCGTACTGTTGTCGACAGGTGCCGCACCGCACCATCTACCCTGACGCGGAACGCTCCGAGTGGGTGGTGAAGAACACAGGGTTGGAGCGCTCGTGCCGCGTGTATCGTCTGTTGGACCCTGACGTGTGTGTACGCCAAGCTCTGGACGAGGCAGATGACGAGCCTGATCCAGATGCTGACGGTACGTGACTTGCAAGGTTGACACAGGTCCCACTCATAATATTTGTTCGTACACAATAATACGCGGACCACATCTTGCAAACGAAAACGTTATTCACATCTGTAGCTACTAAACAGGGCTTCCCAAACCACGACACTACCGCCCGGCGCATACGCCAAATAGTAGCTCAGCATCGGCCACTTGGCACTGTTCAGGCTGCACTTTGCCCAATATAATTGCGCATTTGGTTACTTTTCATATTTTTTTAAAACCCATATGACCCAATTTAGGTATAAAGTTTTACATGGGAGGCTGTATAACTGCACAATGCATCTTTTTTCGTTAATGTTTTGGGCTGTTTTTGAAGTGGGTTGCGTTTGGCGTGTGATTTTTGGTCTTCTTGCCTTTCTTATTACCAAGGATAATCAAAGTTCTGTAGAAACTGTTTCAATCAAAATCATCCATCTTTGTCTCAATGGATTGAATTCAAATCCAAAGTATTCAATTTTTTAACCGATCAAATCCCAATTGTACCAAAAAATCAGGATAATTTCGATTTTGCAACTCGCTAGTTAATATCTGACCGTTCACGCTTGGAAATGGATGAAAAATGGAAACATAATTGCTAAGAGGGTAGAAATATATCATTTCACACTCGTTCGTTCCTTCGTCAGTGCATGCAACAGATCATTACTAACATACGTGTGGGCGTAAATTTTCAGTGTCTTCCTCGGAGCACATTTCCTCGTCGGCGAGCTCCACATTCACATTGTCAACTCTAGCTACGAACACGCATGGTACCTGCCTATGTGAAACTTATGCTGCTTATAATCCTCGTTGAATGTTACGAAGAGTACCTACCAGTGTGCATGCACGTGCTTACCTTTGCCTTTGACATCCGACTTTAGCCTTAAGTATTCACCCAGTATTCTTTGAGTTAGAGGCGGGAATGACCGAATGGTTAGGGCGTCGGACTATGGAGACTAAGGTCCCGGGTTCGACGCTCGCACCGCTCGGACATTTCCCAATCCCGCGGCCCACCGGCGAAACAGTGGGCGGCGCCGATTAGCAATTACATAAAGTGCGTCGTGAATCAAACCCAATACAAATATTTGAATTATCTGGTCGGATATTCGTACCAGCTGCCTGATTGGATACTATACTGGTAGTTCGCCCTCAACAAGGCGCGAGCAATTCACTAAGGCTGATTTGAAGAAGGCTTGCCCAAGGAAGTCGGATATCAGTCCGGAATTAACACCGTTCTTAGAACAGTATTTCAATACTACCACGATCCTTAAAAAGGATTTAAATCCAGGAATTCGAACGTTCGAATTGAATTCCAGACTATACCCGACTAATGCAGATTTTGCCATGCCACTATTAAGGTTGTTAGCCTGCTCTTGTAATTGGGAAAATTACCTGCACACTGGTACACCAATTGCACCTGTATTAATATGTCAGTATGCATTGGTCCGGTTGTATCTCATAACAAGCAACCGTTGACGTTAAAAACAACGCCTACGAACGACTTTATGACGTCATAGAAAATTACCTAAGATGACCTTGAGGTCGATGTTTTTACACAACGTACTCTAGGTGTTCATTTGAAAGTATTGAAAGTCTCAAGCTGCTGTCTCAATTCGTTTGGATGTTATGGCAGATAAACCAAGACCCCCCCCCCCAATGACTCGCAGGTTAATGTCCATGATTTTGTCCATAGTGTGCCTTGTCACTGCGCTGATTTGCTGCTGCCTTACTCTTACTGTATGAGGTCGGAATGCTATCTTCCCGATTCCTGTCGTCAACGATTGTGCTATTATATAGCGCAGAGTATCCGGGAGGTGATTGAGATATTTCGTTTTCGTTTTCTTTTCTTTTGCATCAGCTGAGACGACGGGAATCACCGTATAGATCCGAGCCATCCCATTTACAAGTGAGCATGCTGCTTGATGCTCGCATCGAGTGGACGCAATGCACCCCTGCGTGCGTGTGTATTGTACGTTGGCGTGGTTCGACTAGTAGCCACGCAGCCGGTTCACCACGTCCACACGGCAGCGTTCAGTCCAGCCGCACGGGCGGCTGCCGCCCAACAGCTGAGCGCCTAGATAAACCGGTTTCGTGAATCGTACGGAATTATTGAATGGGCCGATGTTCGTTTGTTCGGTCTTTCCCTTGCGCGTCGACGGCCTGCTGCGAACGGTATCTCACTTCACAATCATCAGCGCCACTCGTCGCACTGTCATTGCATGGCTGCTGTGTTCACCTCTAGCGTTGCCGGGGTGAGCAAGTGCGGCATGTATCCCACCTCGCGAAGCTTGTGACTGTTCATCGCTGTTGGAATTGCCTTGTCAGTGTTTGACTGTTGCCCCACTTGCATCATGGGCACGGTCTGCTCCTAAACGTGGTCGATTGCCCGGAACGACACCGGTCGGCTGCCCGGGATTTCATTGGTTGACTGCCCGTGACGTCACTTATCGGCTACCCAAGAACATCACAGGTCGGCTGTTCGGGACGTCACTGGTCGGCTACCCCCGGACGACACCTGTCTATTGCCCGTGACGTCACTGATCGGTTGCCTGGGACGTCACTGGTCAGGTGCCCGGGATGTAACCGGTCCGCTACCCCGGGGTGTAACCGGTCGGTTACCCCGGGACATCACCAGTCGGTTGCGCGGGACGTCACTGATGGGCTGCCCCGGGACGTGACTGGTTGGTGCCCAGGACGTCACCGGCCGTCTTTATTCAACTCGGACTCGGGTGGCGTCTCACAGGGGAACAGGTCGAGCTGCAGCAGACTGCTGATGTGCGCGAACTCGTCGGTCTGTGTGTGACCCTCAGCCCCGGCAGCAGCATCACCTCGCAGGCGGCGCACCACCGCTCTGCCGCCGTCGAAGGCGCCGTCTCCGTCGAGCGTCAGCCGCAGACGGCAGCCGTTGTCGGGCCGGCGGCGCACCAGCCGTGCCTGCAACAGCTCTGCCTCGCTGTAGCCGAGCGTGCAGAAGTCACAGCCGGCGCCGCCGCTCGATGAGCTGCGGTCAGAGCTTGGCGTGTCGGCCGTGGCCGCGGCGGGGGCAGCACGGCCGGATGGCTGGGGGCGTGGGCTGGAGGCCGACCTACCGCGGCTGGGG
Source organism: Ashinkailepas kermadecensis (assembly GCA_034440615.1). Taxonomy (NCBI): domain Eukaryota; kingdom Metazoa; phylum Arthropoda; class Thecostraca; family Neolepadidae; genus Ashinkailepas; species Ashinkailepas kermadecensis. The sequence continues at coordinate 68,872 of JAOTOM010004827.1, forward strand.
CGGCCCGGAGCAGTCGTGCGGCCGGTCGGGCGCAGGGAGTAGCGGGGCGTCACGGTGCGGCCCCCGGATCCTGCTGAGTACAGCCGGCGCGGAGAAGGTGTCGCGGTAGCCGGCGTCTGTGGCTGCTGGCGCGCTGAGGCGGCGCGCCGGCGTGCCTCGACGATGTCCGGCACCGGCTCACCTTGTGGCGGAGGCCAGGGGTGTGGTCTGTCAGCGGGCATCCGTCCGCCGCCTGACCTGGTGCTGGGTCGCGTCTGCCTGTTGGTCCGATGGTCGTCAGACCTCTGCTTGGGCGGTGGCGGTGGGCATCGCCTGCTCCCCTGCTGCTCCTGCATGTTCAGCTCGTAGCCGGCGTACCGCCGCGGCGCCGGCGGTGATAGGTCAGTGGACCGCTGCGGCGCCGGCGGAGACTGGTCGGCGTGCCTCCTCGGCGCCGACGGTAATTGGTCGGTGGACCGCTGCGGCGCCGGCGGTGATTGGTCGGTGGACCACTGCGAGCGTGCCGTCTCCGGCCTCCGCCGGACAGGAATACGGGAGCGTGGCGGCCGACTCGCCGGCGAGCCCTCGCCGCCAAACTCGCGCCACTGGCCGGGTCGATACTCGACCGAGTCTGGTTCGAGCTGCCCGCTGGAGTGGCGGACGTTTCCGGGACGGCGGACGGCGGCGGCTGTGTTAGTCGCGCCGCCTTCTCCGGCACCGGGCGGGGGCTCTTTGTCCAGGAACGACCGTTCAAACGGTGCATCACCACCCTCACCGTCGGACCCAGCGTCGTGTTCGTCGGCGCTGTCTATGGTCTCGTCTCTGGCCACGGCCGCTGCCGCTGCACCCGACTGCTGCGTCTGCGGCAACGGCAGCCGCTCTCGTGAGGCAGAGCGCGAGCGCACCTCGTAGTCGCGGATGGTATCGCGCACCGCCGGCAGTCGCTTCTCGACAATGCGCCGCCTGAACTGGTCACAGTCGGGCGGATCGCTGTCGCATTCTGACACACTGGACTGGTCGTCGCAGTCAGGTCTGTCATCCAGCCGGCCGTGCGTAGCGTGGCTGTAGTCGCTGTAGCCGGTGGTGGCGGTGTCTTGGACCTGGCGTAGTCTGGTCGCGCTGCTGTCGGCACCAGTCGAGCCGATGTGACGCAGCGGTCGTGCGCCGGCCGACTCGATCTCACTGTTCAGCTGACTGCGCTGCGCGCCCAGCTGGTCCGATGGCTGGACTGAAGCCGGAGTGGTGGAGACGGCTGCGGCACCACGGCTCGGTCCGGGCCGGCCGCCGGCCACCTTCGGTCTCATCTCAACACGGTGGTGGGTGCGACTCGAGCCGCGAGGCCGGCCCCTCCACGCCGGCTCCTCTGACACTGACTCCGGTGTGACTGTGGTCGGCAGTGGGCGTGTCCCGGCGCCGCCGTCTTCGTCGTTGTGAGTGTCGTCCGACTTCAACTGGGGCAGCTGACGGACGGCTCGTGGCGCGCGGTGACTGTTGTAGGAGTTGGGGCCGTCTGTCTGAAGTGAGTTGTCCACAGTCTCCGTCGGACTATCTAACATCTCGATCGGGCTTTGGGTGTCGCTCTCGTCTGTCTGGATGACGATGTCCAGGTGGGTGGTGACGCAGTGGCTGCGCCGCGGCCGGTCGGACGCCGGTGGTGGGCCGCCGTCCGGTGCCGCGCGGTCCGGTGTGAAGCGGTAGCCACGCGGCGGCGGCTGGTTGCGTCGCATGTTGGGCTCCCTGTCGGCGCTGAGTGGCCGCGGCGGCTGCGGCACGGGCCGACGTTGGGCGCCGCCCCCCCGGGCCTGGCCGCTGTCGAGCGTGGCTGGCCGGCCGCCACGAGCCGCCGCCGCCGCCCGGTGTGACCAGGCGTTGCCCGACCGGCCAGTGAGCCAGTTGGCAGCGCCCTGCCTGTCGCCGATGGCCGTGATCTGGCCGCCGCTGCTGGTGACTCGGCTGGTGGCGCCGCCTCTGGCGGTCGGTGCGCCTGCAGACTGTACAGCGCCAGCGGTGCCACGTGCTCGCCGTATGGCAGCCGGGCGGCCTCTGGCGACGCCGCTGCCCATCCTGCGAAACGACGACGGCCGCATCACAGGTGAGGTGCTTGGTCGAACCGGCACGTCGGCCGGCCGCGGACTGACCAGACTCACTGTGGAGGCGAGCTCGCTGCCACTGCTGCAGCTGCCGCTGTCGCTGTCGTGACGCGATTCTGACGTGCTGGCCGGCGACACCGACCGGTGGTTCGGCTCAGGTGGAGCCGCCGCCGGCCGACTGGGCCCAGCTGCGCGTCGGCGGCCGGCTGCAGCCACCTCCTCTCCGTCCGATAGGATGAAGGTGGAGCTGCGCATACTGCTGAACCGCGGCGCTGCAGCCGGCGTCGGCTGTGGGACTCGGCTGAGCGGCGCAGCTGCCGACCTGCGCGCGTCCTCCCTCTGCCACAGTGTGCTGGGACTGAAGTGGACCGAAGAGTGGGCGGTGGCTGCGTGTGTGCTCGTGACCGGGACCGGCACGGAGCGGCGCCGTCCGATGTTCGGTCGGCCACCGGGCGGCCGTGCCGACACAGCCGCCACACGGGCCGAAGGCGGCAAGGCAGGCATGACGCCGCTGCCGGCAGACGGCACGGCTGGGCTCGCCGTGTCGTGCCCGCCTGGTGGGCTGGACAGCGCGGCGGTAGCGGCTCGGCTGGTGTTGGGATTGACCGAGGAACTCGGACGCCTGGCGCCGCTGCCGGCAGGCGGCACGGCTGGGCTCGCCGTGCCGTGCCCGCCTGGTGGGCTTGACAGCGCGGCTGTAGCGGCTCGGCTGGTGAGGGGTTTGGCCGAGGAACTCGGACGCCTGGCACTGCTGCCGGCAGACACAGACGACAGACTAGTGCTCTCGCTTGACGCAGATGCAGTTGACAATCGTCTATCCTCAGCAGAAGTGATTTTATTTTGGTTTGATTTTCGTTTGCTCCCACCAGTCACAGATCTCGCGGATAGTAGTTTGTCATCTGCCAACGCTGATACACGCGACAATTTTCTACTCTCACTGTTCGCAAGCTTAGACGATGGTCTTTTATTCTCAGCAGTTGCAGATGCAGTTGATAATCTTCTGCTGTCATTGGTCGCAGATGCAGTCCCCATCCTTCTGTTCTCGTCAGGGGCAACTGCCGTTCTCCTGCTATCTCCGGTCACTGTGGACGGACTGCGAACGTTGCTGCCGGACGGTTGGCTGGCGGGGGCTTTGGGCGGAGCCTGAGCCGTGATCGGGTCGCCTGCGTGCTGTGTCGTGACCATTGGCGTGTTGGAGCCGCCGCTGAGCTCCAGTTCATGCTCCTCTCTCGGCGCTACCAGCACAGCGACATGTCCAGAGCCACTGCGGCGACCGACCGTCGCCGACGCCAGCCGTTCCGATCCAACCGCAGACGGCTTTGTCGTCTCGTCGCCGGACGTGCGACTGGCCAGCGGTGGCAGTGTTGGCGCCTGTACTGAAGCAGTGTACACCTGGAGCGGCGGCGACGGCGGTGGAGGTGCAGGCGCAGGGGCAGGGGCAGGGGCTCGATGCGTCAACACGCTGGACGAGAAACCCGAGTCGTCGGCGGGCGACTGCCGCTCGCCGGCGTCATTCCACAGGTACGCCAGCTGATAGAAGTCCTTGCGGTCCTGACGCCAGCGCTGTATCAGGTCGTCACTTTCGACCGAGTTCAGGTAGTGGAGCGACGGCACGCAGGGTGCCGAAGCCGATGCTGCCGACTCGGACGACCGGCTGGCGCGCGTCTCGCCGCCCCGCGCCGGTGCCTGGGCATGGCCGTGCTTCGTCAGACCGGTAGCGCTGCCGGCGTGTGCCGAACGTGACTTGCCGACCACCTGCCGGGGAGTGGCCAGCTGGCGTGCGGCCGGTCCGATGGGCGCCGACACAGATTTACGCACGGCCCTCGGCGTGGTCGCGGCGCGTGCAGGCGACCTGCTGTCGACCGACGGACGCGCCTGGCGCCCGGTACAGCCGGACTGCGGCTGGTGACGTCCGTCGGACGTGGCTGGCCGTGGCTGTCGGCCCGAGCGGTGGCCGGACGGCCGATCCTCAGACTGGTGCCGACTTCTGCCGGTGGCGGCCGGCTGGGAGAACGGCGTGCTCCCGGTGGCCGGTCTGTCTGACAGTGTGTGGCCACGTTTGTTGTTTTGTCGTGACGGTGTGTCCGTAGCGTGCGCGCTCTTCACGGTTGGGCCGGCGCTGTAGCCGCCGCCGTCTCCGGCGCTCGCCCCGATGCCGGCTGCCGCCTGCAGCTCGTGTCTCGCCAGCCAGCGGGCGCACTTCTCGATGCTGGGCGGCACGCGGCTTGTGGGCGGCGCCGGCTGCGGCCGCGGCGGCAGCGTTGGGGGCAGGGGCTGCGGTCGGGCTGGCATGGTGGCAGCGACCGTCTGCGGCGGCTGCGACACGGCACTGGTGCCGCTCAGACGCTCCGACAGGCTGGCGTACTCGGTGTTGTGCGACACCCGACTGGCGCGCCTGCCGACGCTGGCGACACACTGTGGCTCGGTGGGTGCCAAACTGCAGAAGCTGGCTTCGCTGCGCGTGCGCAGCGACTGCGACGCGTCTTGTTCCACCTTTTCGTCGCCCTCAAACAGGATGGTGAGGCCGCGTAGGCCGTTGAGAACGCCGCCCGCCCGCTTGAGGCTGATGGTGGGGAAGCTGACCTGGCGGCGGATGGTGACGATGGTGCTGTCGGTACGGTCACTACGCGACGAGTCGCCCGAGGCCACCGCCAAATTGGCGTCGGTCTCGGCGCACTGCGCGGTTGGCTGTGGTGCGGCGGTCAGCGCTGGTGACCCGGTCGGTTGTTGCGGCGGCTCGTCGCCGTTGGAAAACTGCTGCCCTTGCTGGTACCTCACGTAGTCAAACGATGAGTCCCACTCGAGAGCGTGTTCGATGCCGCTGGCTGTCAGGGAAGTAGAGGTGGAGGCGGGCTGTAGACGGGCGTTACTACCAGAGGCAGATGTATTTGCCGGCTGTGGCCGTGACCGGGCAGTACTCTCGGAGCCGTCTACGGCTCCGTCATCTGCACCAGCGTATTTACTTGTTAGTGTCTACTTATTGCACGGACGCAGGGGTGCTGCCGGCTTGATATACTTGGTAGATCAATTAGCCCCACCATGACGCGGACAAGCATAATGAAAGGCTTGCTGTTTATCAGTTTCTCTTTGTGAACCATGAATAGGCTCATCTAAAGACCGGCCGACTTTGTGCAAGACAATCTGAAACTAATCTCCGTCTGCATGTCTGCTAATGCACGTTGTATCTACTTTTCCCTCTAAGCTGCCGCACGAATGCAGTCCCACTTCGCCGACCGAAAGCTCTTATATTTATCTGCTGGTTCTTTTTTTTCAGTGCCCCGAACTGCTCTTTCATCAGGCTCAAGAGGGGCACAAGAGTAGGAAATTTGAGCAAAATATGTTGATAATCATGATGCGCGCTTCATGATTGCACCAAGTTATCGGAAAGTTTCCCTGTTAATTTACGGAGTATGAACACTTGAAATTAAACTGCACACGTTCCGACCAACTGGACAAATTCTGGTCCATAGCAGTTGTATGATACCTGGATTTATTTGTGTGCTTGAAGTACGTTGTAACACAGAAGGGAGGAGTAGAAAATGGTTCATGGAATGAATGATAAGAGTGAATGAAACATTGTGATTTTATTGGTGTTTTCGCACACCCAGATGTGAGGAATTTGGAGCCTTGCTTTTGAGTGCATCTTGCCCTTTTTTCTAAGCTAACGTACAACTGGATTGCATAACAAATTAATATTCAAGTCTACATATTCTTTCATTTGTGGGATATCTAAGTAATGAAATGTCATAAATCTTGCGGTGTAGCATTTTATAGTTTTGGTATGTGATGTTGACGAGTATCACGATAAACGAAGCGAATAGTGCAGATTGATAGCGAAGAATGCATGGGCCTGTCCACAGACTTCAGATTGAGGGAGAAAGTTTTAGGTCAATTTTGTCATGCAACGTCATAGGCGCAGCGTAACGCGAAGCTCATGGAAAAATGGTGTGCGTGGCTGAGTGATCACATGACCTAACCCGCCGCATAGCGGGAACGATGTCCGAGTCGCAAGTTTGGGCCCACGAATCTCCGACATTATTCTTGGTAGACAGACACTACCAGGATTCCAACAAGCATTAGTTTGATGATAACATATCAGGTAAGTAATCCTCATAAACTTCGGTAGGGTGAGATGCAAAATTTATTGAAAATAAAAGCAAACATGTAAGGCGAACTGAAATTTTCAGCAAAATGGCCATCTTTTATATATTTACTTACAACACACTGGACATTTTTTTGCCTTTATCAACATGTGGATCGGAAGGACTTGATTATTGAACAAGCTAGGACAGTTGTCCAAGCCCTAGTCATGCACAATAACAGACTATAGCGGGCATTTGACGCCTGCCACTCACCTGAGCGTAGCATAGCCGATCAGAGTGTATCTTCTTTCCTTGCCCCGTAGAACCCATAACAGTCGATTTATTTTTGCCTGGTCTGATAATCCTGCTTGATATCGTGCAAATCGTTCATTTGTCGACTGTGCTAATAATTTATTTATTTTATCTAGTTAGTTAAATCATGTGATCAGCTGGGAATGCATGTGACAGACTGTAGATGGGTAGATCTAGCCTTAATGTTTTTTTCTTCTTCAAACCTGACGTGTGATAAACCTTGGATTCCATTCAAATGAATTTATAATGTAAAGAATTCCCTCATTCAATTAAATTCATTCAAAGAGAGAGGAATTCATTGCATTATAATGTAAAGAAGAATTCACAAAGATAACGAAACATGGAATGACAGTTGTGTGAAAAGAAGTGTGATCGACGATGCACGTGAATGGTCTTTGAGAACACTTCCTTCTTGTGTGAAAACGCCGTGCTGATTGTTCTGTATATTGCAGCCATGCTCAAGTTCCCGGACCAGTCTACGATTGCTCTTCAACACTCACTGGAGAGACAGGCGTTCAATTTGCTGCATGTTCACGGTGCTCGCGGAATTGATAGCAACACGCTCAGGAAGGAGGTAAGGCCTATGTAGTGGAAATCTTTGGCGTGAGCCCAGGTGAGGTCTGGACAGAAACAATGTCAGGAGCGAGGCGAAGTCTTGAGAAAACTTCCGTCAGTAGCGGAATTGTGTCTAATATAAAAATAGATCAGTGGAGAGGCCTGCCATGCACAGTGAGTTAATGTCCTATTATACTTTGGCGGGCTAGGATAAATCAACTCTGTCTGATAATAACTATGTGGGCTTATATGTGGAAGCTCAAAATTGCGTTTTTCAGAATAAAATAGACCGTTCAAAGCGTTTTATAACTCAATTTCTGGTAAAGACACAGAGTTAAAACGCACGCCATTTAATAGCTAATTACACAGGATATGTCACGAAACTAGTCACATTGATTCATCATGGGCTAAAGTTGCCAGTGACCCTAGATCACTGACCTCACCTCAAACACAACTCGTGTTGCGTGTAACGTTACCTAAATACACGTGTTGTAAGCACCTACAAAATGTAATGATGTAGGAAGCTTCATTTCGATATATATTCACTGGTATGAGCCTAAATAATTCTTTATTTATTTTTAGGCTAATGATCTAGGATAATTTTGACCTTGCCTAGGATTCATAGTTTTGGTTGCATTTGGTAATTTATGTCGTGCAATACAAGGCTGCTCCTTGTTCGGCCATGCAAGCTAGAAATATACCATACAAACAGGAGGGATTAAGTAAGGTGTGCCCACCTAGCGCACTTTGTTTTGACCAAGACTCGGTTCACTTTACAGAGGCCAATCAAGTTTTCCCCATATTTCTGCATGCATACCAAGGTTTGATTGGTATGGTACTCATAATCTGGGAGCAAGTGACCATCTCCATACTCAGATTTTGAAAGTCGCTGCTGTGCTGTGGTACGCTACACGCAATCTATGGGGCAGTTGAGCCGCGCTGCCAGCGCTGCGGCGACGACGGCACCGTGCGAAACATTCTGATGGAGTGTTTCGCAGTTGCGAACCTCCTGGGCGCTGTATGACCGACGCAGTCGATGCGTCCCTAAATTCCGATAGCCAACGAAACAACATTCAAATCTCCGATGGACACCGTGTGACACATTCTGGCTGGGTGTCCCACACATGCAAATCTACAACGGACATTATGGGCAGGGTGTCGCTCGACCTGGACCGCATGCAATTTTTTTCTTCTGGCGAGGTGACGGAGAGTGGATGCTAGAAAAGGTAGAAAAGCGGTAAGTTATTTTGTGTTGAATTATTTTAATTTGCAGATGTGTGAAGCTCACGTTGCAAATACATTCTTCTCAGCTGTGATGTTCGACTTGTCTGCTGTTGTTTGACTTCGCGCATTATCTTCAGAAGCCACTGGCCAGTGGGTGCAGGGTTGGCTTTGTATTTTTTTAACTTTGGATTCAAAGAGGATGCATTTCAAGTCATCGGGTCATGAAATTTGAAGATGGCAATTTAGTTTTTTGCGCCAATCTCCTTTTTGTACTTCCAGACTTTTGAGTACCTAATTTTGGTTTATAATTCAATAACAATCGGAGTATGCAAACCAACTAAAGCAACTAAATTGAGGAAATCGAGATGAAGCCGTAGTTTTCCTTCACAACTTTGCAGTTACATTTGAATGCTTACTTGACTGAAAGCATTGGATTGTCTTACAAAGCCTAAAGGGTTTGATTGTGTTCCATTAAACAGTACTTAGTTTGCATATCGAATTGTCCAACAATACTATTCAATATTCCAGCAACATCAAAAGGAGGTAATAATTTACTGGACAGGATAATGTTCCGGATTGCAAAGATCCAGGACATGGTTCCCGCGTTGGTGGGAGCGGGCGTCACACGACGGCCTAGTTATCTCTACCGACCTGGGTCACCTGTCAACCGAGCTGACGCGATCCGCTGTGCCCCTAGCTGGGTCAGACGCCGCTGGATGCCCGGGCACTGCTCAAGTCGCTGGCCAACATCACGCAGGCGGTGGAGACGTTCCGGGAGGACGTCGGCAGGACCAGGATCACAAAGTAAGTCCCACCATCACCGGTCCCGTGTCGGCAGTCTGTCGGCTGCCATGACAGTGCTTTATGTTGTCAACTCATTGGTCTGTATGGAGCAGTTCTTGGTACATGTATAATCGTCAAGATGTATAGCATTTAACCATCGACCGGGCAGATGCAACCTGACCCCGCCACGAAGGATTTTCTCGCGACCACGGAAAAACGGCGCGTGTTGGCGCGCTGTGGTGTGGTGTAGGCGAGGGGTGTGGTGTAGGTGGTATGCTTTGTCGACCTATGGCATACACATTTTCAGATAGCATGTGATGTCAAGAGGGAACATGTCAGGTCGTTTTTCGCAAAAATTCAAAGTTCAACAAGTAATCTCACTTCTTGTCACAAAATGTCAATGTTGTATGCGGTAAGGTGGTAGACAACTTAGCTAACATATGCACGCCAGCCATTAATCATTACAAGGCCATTCAAGATCATTGGCACGTCGCCTAGATAGCTCAGTTGTTTAGAACTCTGGCCTGCATTGGTCTCCCCTGTCCTGGCAGGACTGGGTTCGAGTCGCTTCACGTGCTGGGACGGCCTCCGGCTGCGTCAGCTGGCAACTGTCCCCGGATGAACTGGGGCGTGGTAGCGAGGCGGACGTGACGGTGCATTGGCTGCACGACTCTGTCAAAAAATATGCCGTTGAACTGGAACGAACTGGAATCGGGGATTTGAGTAGGAAGGTAGAGATGTTATCACAGGAGGTGGAGCACCTGAGCTGTTTAATGGTGGAGCCCATTATAGGTAATGACAAGCAGGCCAGGTGCAAGATTCCAGGAGTGCTAGTGATGATGATAGCAGTGAGGCCCAGGATAGTAGAGGAGAGTGGACAGTTACTAGGAGCACTAGGATAGCTTGAAAGAAAATGGCCTCTGGCCTTGAAATGCATAATAAGTTTGAGGCATTGCAAGAGAGGGAGAGTAATGCTACTCGGGATGGAGATCGGAGTGAAAAGTTAGCTAAAGATAGTGAGAGGGAAGTTTTAGTTATAAGGAACTCAAGGGTTAGGTATACTAACCGTTCATTTTGTAGTTGGAACTCGAGTAGAAGGACTTGAGTCGACTTCCCAGGGGCCCTAGTAAAGGATGTTGGGGATATGTTAGAATGACTAATGAAGGGAAGTAGAGAGGGTGCAACAGTAATTGTACGTGTCTGTGTGAATGATGTAGGAAGAGGTAAAACTGAGGAAACAATAAGAGAGTGCAGAACCTTAATAGGTAGGTTAGCAGAAAGTAGGAAGAGAGGAGTGGTAACATCTATCCTCCCGAAGATAAGTACAAGTGCAGAAATGCATTTTAGGGCTATTGGACTGAATAGCAAGGTGGCCAAGATTTGCAAGCATCATGGGGTGAAGTTCTTAGGTCTATTTGGGATTTTGGGGAGGACTGAAATGCTTGCATTAGATGGGTTGCATCTGAATATGAGAGGAGTGGAATTGCTCAGTAATAGGTACGAGGAGACTGAGTAGGATTCAGGGACAGGTCATGTGGAGGATAGCTAATAAAATGAATAGTATTGCACGTAGGGAATGGAATAGTTTATCTTCTTTTTTTAATGTAAATGCTTAAGTGTCAGGAACGAAATTGGAGAACTGCATGCATATATGTTGTCTGAAAAGCTACATTTGGTATGCATGCCTGGGGCATGGGTTAATGAAAGTATTTTAGAGATACCTTGCAGGAATTTGAATTGACAGATTACAGCGTGCATGCTCTTCAAGGGATTAGCTTTGACAGGTTTCAAATTATTAATTTAGCTTCCACAAATTTAAGTCTGAAAAGTGTAGTGTAGGGGCACTGGAGGCAGATGGCGAAATAGTAGTTGATGATTGTGATATAGTTGAGTCCCTACGCAAGCAATTCTCATTAGTCTTTGCGAAAGAGAACTTAGGTACATTGGAAACTACTGAAGGTTATGTTATAGCACGTGATAGGTTGGTCAATTTTACAACTACAGAAGTTGTAGAAAAGCATGTGAAGAATATAAAACCTAATATAGCAATATGGCCATAGTTGTCGATGCACCCTAAAGCCCAAATATCTAACTAAACCTAATATGGCTGCTAGACCGGATGATATATATGCTAGGATCTTAGTCCAGTGTGCTCTAGTTTTATCTGATCCCCTGGGTATCATTTTCATGCGGTCCGGAGTATTCTGAAATGCCTGAAGATTGGAGAACTGCAATTGTAGTACCAATTTTCAAAAAAGGAATTATGAAGTATGTGGGAAACTACAGACCAGTCAGTCTCACCTGAAGATACCTTGCCAGGTATCTTCAGGACCAGTCACCACAATAGTTTGCAAGGAATTAGAAAAGCTGATCAAAGTGAATGTTCAGACTCAGCTAGGTAAGCACAACCTTTTAAGGGATACTCAACGCTGACAAGCACACAACTCAACGCAGGGGTGTAGGAACGCTTCATAAATGTGTGTGAGGGAGGGAGGGGGGATTGCAAGGAATCAAATCCTGGAGGCCTTTGCAGGCTCACCAATTGTTTAACTTAGCAACATGACCGACCTAGTCGAGGCGAACCAAAACCCAAATTGCTTAATTTGTATCATTGTTTTGTCTTTTCTGTGAAACGCTCCGTCCTTTGCTTAAAATGTGGCGTGAGGAAAAAATTTTGAGCACCTCAAGATCAAGTTTTCTTTTTTCAGCTTCCTATTTGTCTCATAGGTGGGTACAAAATGCTGACGACGCTCTGAAAACTTGACTATGTCGCAACAATTTTTTTTAACGTGGTTGCATTTGACGAAAGGCATTGATTCTAGGATCTAGAATCTGGAAAATTGTTGACGCAATTAGCCGTGTTAATTATTCGCCACGATTTGGATGAGCTACACGCCAAGTGGATCCAATTCCTGAGAATATTTCCACTTTACCTGAAGGTGACGCGTGCAGCGCAGCGTGACATTCGCCGCATCCGCGCCAGATGCCACAGTGGCGTAGTGCTCTATTAGTATCACCGTAGCTGATGCATTTTCATCTTTCATTGCGCAATTTCGGTTAGATTGTTAGACTAGGTTACTTTTTGGTAGGGCATATTAGGTTTCGGTGTGTTATGCTAGATTTTAGTAGATGACCTAAATAAACGTTACCTCAGGTTTATTTTTACTTCGGTACGCTCATGTGGTTTAAAATGTGGAACTCTGAACATATACAGGGAAGTTGACAAACGTTTGTTTTTGATGCGCGGCGATAGGTGTTGAAAATGTCCACATTCCGGCAACTTAATTTGTCTTACAGAATTTACTCGAACATACTTAAATAGTGTACTTTGAGTTTCATAGCCAAGCAAATTAGGAGGCAACTGTAGTTCTTGAATTGTCCAATATTGTCGTATAATAGCATATCTTGCTTCCAAATTGAGTGGATGTCTGCAGCAACACAGTTTTTCACATCGCACTTCAATGCAAATAAATAGAAGTATATTGACAAAGTAATGGCTTTTTCTAGTGACGCACGTTATAAATCGTGTACAAAATGATGAAGGATGGCAGCGCTGGCTTATATTCCTAAAAATGTGGACGGGGAAGGCGCTTATCATTACGGACGCCCTCAACTTAAGTGCGTGTAGGGGGTAGGAAATGGCATACTGCTTCCCCGTTCCATCGCCTATGCGCTGATTGAAAACGTCAAGCGTGTCTCATGCCCCATCGTCCAAGCCGTCATTGCCACAATAGCGGGTTAAATTCCGAACAGTATGCATTGATCTTAGGTGCGATACTGCACAACTTATTTCCAAAGATGTAAGCTTATTTCCAAGGATGCAAGGTTGAACAATTTTCGTATGCTACCTGACAGGGGCGTACATTGGTTTCGTTTATGTTTGATTTGTTCTTGATAAGATGTCTCAGAAAATGACTGGCTTATTCAGGGGGCATACGTGTAGGAACAGGAAGTCGATTTCGGGAACTTGATCCGTTACTACTATTGGTGATTGAGGGAAATAAAGAATTTGAAGAGAGACCTATCCTCCGACATTTTAGACGTTCTGTCGTGTGACGGAGTATGAGCGATTTTGTGTGTTTTTAGTGATAATGGAAGGGGCAACCAAACAAAACAGCGACGACGTGCTTTGAGTGTTCAATGTCGCTCACCTTAAAAGAGTACCTTAATTTTCAACACTACTCAAAAAGCTTTCGGAAATATTACTATGATCGTGTGTGGAGCACCAAGCCTTCATTTTTAGCGAAACAAAGTAGGCGTATATCAGTTAGTTTGAAATACGATATTTTCATCTGAAAGAAAGCTCTTGCATGCACAGTAACATACATTGCAGCAGCAGTGCAGATGATATGCTACCTTCCTTTTTTCCCATGGTGAATGGAAACCTCAACGCTGATAGGGTAAAAGTGTTGCCAAGTCCATTGCTACCATTTTTAATCATGCCAGTTTAAGTATCTTCAAAATGAATATCAGTGTTTATAAGAAATGTGTAATGAATGCGAAAACACCTTTCCTACAGCTTTTTTTTGTTCAGATGTTTGTTTTTGCCCAGGTGGTATCAGCTGACAAATCAGTGGGTGGTGATGACCATGCTGACGATATTGCCGCTCGGTAGGTACGTCGCGTCACGGTACGTACACATGAGCGAGAACAAGCTGGAGTTCTCGCAGGAGGAGAAGCGACTCAAGAGTTTGACCGTCAAGGCGGAGCCTGCCACTGCTGAACAGGAGAGACAGGTGAACGTAGCGCAACACCCGGCAAAATGCTACTGTTTTCCCAGAGAAACTGGGCCTTGCGTCGTGGCTGCACATGTCTGCAGTTAGTCATCCGTTACACTGTTATCATTGTCTTAATTATGGTGTCCATCAGTTTACCTAAAATATCCTTCATTTGTTCAACCTATGTGCTCCAGTGCCGAAGCTTCACCCCACAACTCGATGATTATTATAAGCGAGATGTCAGGAGCCCCACATTCACTTTCTGCCCGTCTTGTCAGTACTGCTGTATGTCGCTTTTCCCCGCTTCACTATATTTCGACCACCGTAATACGCTACGTGACGTCACGACGCGTTACGTGACGCTATGTGAGCTGTCTGCGTTATGCGATATTATGACGTGTCGTGGCGTGACGTTACGTTATCTGTGGTGACGTGGCATGACGTTAGTAATGTAGCGAGACGTGACGTGCAGTGACAGTACGTGTCGCGACTTGTGACTTGCCGTTACGTTACACCAGTCAAATGCGCCTACAGGGACGCTGGACAGGCGAGAGCAAGTGCTAAAGGCGCAGTACAGTCGAATCTCCGTGTGTATCGGTCGTAGGCGCATATCTTTCAGTCTTTATACAGTCACGCACCTTCAAGGATGCATACAGAGCTGAAGTGATTTTGGATGCAATGCATTTACAAAATTGCTAATGGCAGACTAAAAAGTGTCATTCATTCCTGGGGCTTAGCTCGAAGCCCCGGAACATAATAAGCTTGTGAGCTCTTCGCTATACACGACGGATAGCAAGTGCCGCTAACATTACGAGGCAAATGGTAGTCTTCACTCGCTCGAGAATGCCACCGCTAACCTCTTTTTTTCGGGACGATTGAGAACACTTCAAAATAAATATTGTGATGGAAGTTGGCAACAACTGAATTGAAAAATCTTGATCTTAGTTTGTTTTATGATATGTTGCATAGCAGGGCGAAATGCTCTCGAATTTTACCTGTGTGCGGAAATGACGCCGCGGTCCTCTTTGAATAAGGAATAAGAGCACTTCGTGAATAATATCGTCATAACATTAATAATCAAAATTGAGTAAGCAGAGCTGCCCCTGAGTGGGGAACTTAGAACGGGGAACTGGAAACGGAAAAAGAGTGATTATTACGGTTTCAATAGCCGCCCGATAGCTGAGGTGGTTAGAGCGTTGGTTTGCATTGGTTTTCTCTGTCCTGACAAGACAGGATTCGAGTCCCTTCGTCGTGCCCGCATAGCCCTCGTCTTGGAGGGTCAACTGGCCCGATAATGTCGGGAACGCGGTACCGGGGCTGCTTTGACGGTGCATTGACGGCACGTTAAGCTTTCCGTCAAAGCTCTGCTGTTGAACTGGAATTCACGGATTGGATGGGGAAACCAGAGTACACGTAAAAATATCTAGTAAGCAAAGGACCCTGGTCCATAAAGCCGCCTCAACAAGAAGTTGGACTAAATAACAAAAGCGTGATGATGGGCCATGGTGCTATGACGGGCCGTTGTACCATACGAACTGGAGTAGATTCGCTCGGGCTTCTCTCTCACGCTCGTAGTGATGTGTGGCTTCGCGTGACGTGGCGTTGAATTGCGTGACGTGATGTGGCGTGACATGGCGCCTCTCCGACCGGCAGCTCCCGTCGCTGACCCCGGCCGAGCCGGTGTTTGTGATGCCGTGCGCGCCCGAGGAGAACTGCGAGCCGCCGCCACTGACAGCAGCTGTCGGTGCCGATCCTGCTGCGGCGGACACTGGGTCTGCCAACACCACCAACCCCCTGAAGGTACTGCCGACACCGTCACTGGGCCGACACCACCAACCCCCTGAAGGTACTGCCGACACCGTCACTGGGCCGACACCACCAACCCCCTGAAGGTACTGCCGACACCGTCACTGGGCCGACACCACCAACCCCCTGAAGGTACTGCCGACACCGTCACTGGGCCAACACCACCAACCCCTGAAGGTACTGCCGACACCGGCACTGGGCCGACACCACCAACCCCCTGAAGGTACTGCCGACACCGGCACTGGGCCGACACCACCAACCCCCTGAAGGTACTGCCGACACCGGCACTGGGCCGACACAGTCACCGTCACTGGGCCGACACCGTCACTGGGCCGACACCACCAACCCCCTGAAGGTACTGCCGACACCGGCACTGGGCCGACACAGTCACTGGGCCGACACCACCAACCCCTGAAGGTACTGCCGACACCGGCACTGGGCCGACACAGTCACCGTCACTGGGCCGACACAGTCACTGGGCCGACACCACCAACCCCCTGAAGGTACTGCCGACACCGGCACTGGGCCGACACCACCAACCCCCTGAAGGTACTGCCGACACCGGCACTGGGCCGACACAGTCACCGTCACTGGGCCGACACAGTCACTGGGCCAACACCACCAACCCCCTGAAGGTACTGCCGACACCGGCACTGGGCCGACACAGTCACCGTCACTGGGCCGACACAGTCACTGGGCCGACACCGTCACTGGGCCGACACAGTCACCGTCACTGGGCCGACACAGTCACTGGGCCGACACAGTCACTGGGCCGACACAGTCACTGGGCCGACACCGTCACTGGGCCGACACCACCAACCCCTGAAGGTACGCCGACACCGTCACTGGGCCGACACCGTCACTGGGCCGACACCACCAACCCCTGAAGGTACTGCCGACACCGGCACTGGGCCGACACAGTCACCGTCACTGGGCCGACACCGTCACTGGGCCGACACCACCAACCCCCTGAAGGTACTGCCGACACCGTCACTGGGCCGACACAGTCACCGTCACTGGGCCGACACAGTCACTGGGCCGACACCGTCATTGGGCCGACACCACCAACCCCTGAAGGTACTGCCGACACCGTCACTGGGCCGACACGTCACTGGCCGACACCCCGTCTGCCGACATCTCACTGGGCCGACACAGTCACTGGGCCGACACCGTCACCGTCACTAGGCCGACATCGTCACTGGGCCGACACAGTCACTGGGCCGACACCGTCACTGGGCCGACACTAGTCACTGGGCCGACACCGGCACTGGGCCGACACCGGCACTGGGCCGACACCGGCACTGGGCCGACACCGGCACTGGGCCGACACAGTTACTGGGCCAACACCAGTTACTGGGCCGATACCGTCACTGGGCCGACACCGGCACTGGACCGACACCGTCACTGGGCCGACACCGTCATCGGACCGACACGGTCACTGGGCGGTGCCAGTCGTTGGGCCGACACCAGTCACTGGGCCGACACCAGTCACTGGGCCGACACCAGTCACTGGGCCGACACCTGTCATCGGACCGACACCGTCACTGGGCGACGCCAGTCGTTGGGCCGACACCAGTCACTGGGCGGCGCCAGTCACTGGTCCGACACCGTCACTGGGAACACCAGTCACTGAGCGACACCAATCACTGGTCTGACACCGTCACTCACCGTCACTGGTCCGACAGCGTCACTCACCGTCACTGGTCCGACACCGTCACTCACCGTCACTGGTCCGACAGCGTCACTCACCGTCACTGGTCCGACAGCGTCACTCACCGTCACTGGTCCGACACCGTCACTCACCGTCACTGGTCTGACACCGTCACTCACCGTCACTGGTCCGACAGCGTCACTCACCGTCACTGCCCCCCGACGAGGCACCACCTTTTCGTGGTGGGGGGGGGATTGAGTGTCCTAAGGACCCGGATTCCCAGTTCATCGGTGAGCCGGCGAGGGGCCAGACTAGGAGTGCCTCACTCGTCCTCCCATCCATTCGCTCCCGTTCCAATGCCCATCTCATCTCAACATCCATGTCCTTCCCCTGGCCCTGCAACACCAACTCTCCCTTATCATGAGCAGGTAGGACAACTTCCCCGGTCCTGC
Organism: Ashinkailepas kermadecensis; assembly: GCA_034440615.1. Taxonomy (NCBI): domain Eukaryota; kingdom Metazoa; phylum Arthropoda; class Thecostraca; family Neolepadidae; genus Ashinkailepas; species Ashinkailepas kermadecensis. Next base: position 86,524 of record JAOTOM010004827.1, read on the forward strand.
CCCCCAGCTCAGTTTTACCGGGGTAGCCGCGCCCCCTCGGCCCGCCCCCCGGGGTTGACGGAGTCCTGGAGGTTGAGGTCCCCCGTCGCACGGTGCTAGTTGTGACGGGGGACCAACACACCTCTTTGGTCCCGATATCCCGGAGGGGCGGGCGGGCCCGTGGGGCCTCACGCGGGCCAAGTGGCCGGTCGCCTCGGGCCGGGGACCTGGGATTCGTTCCAGTGTCTGCCGGCCCGGCCGGCTGGGGTCAAGTGGTGGGCGGCGCTGGATCCCGGTCGGGGTGGTGAGTCTCTCTCTCCCGGCCGGGCGAAGGCGCCGCCCGCCCCGTATAGCTCTTCGGGCGCCTGGCGTCCTCCCGTCCGCGGGAAACAGGCGTCCCCCCAGTAGGGCCCCCTTGAGGTGGGGAGCCTGAGGAGCTGAAACCAAGCAAACTTCATGGCAAATCAACATAAAAACACATCTCCTGGCCCTTCTCGCAGGGGCCAGACAGACCGATCCCCGGAGGATGATCTGCGTATGGATAGCGAACATGCCGCTTCCGGTCCCTCTCGTCTTCTCACATGTCCCGAAATTAGAGCTCAAAACCTAAAAACCATTTCTCACAGAAATGCAAGTCCTCGTATTCTTATCTTGCGCGCGTGTGAAGGTGCCAAACAGCTGGCGTCTCTATCACCATTCCAGAGACGAGACGGTTGCGATAGACTAGGTCTTGTTACGAGGTGTCAAACTTTGCGAGACGGGGCGCTGGAAGTGGAGTTCTCGAGGAGAGAAGACGCGAAGAGAGCGCTGGCAACCAAACTGTTCACGTACAGCATGCGAGAAGGTAGTGGCAGACGGGAGGTTACTATCCCAATCAGTATTGAACCCCACAAAACAAAAAACTCGTCCAAAGGCATAATAAACTGCTATGATCTTAGAAATGTTTCAGATGCGGATATCGTGGACGGCCTCTCTGAGTTAGGGGTGACAGAGGCTCGGCGTATCAGTACAAGAAAGGGAAACGACGTCCACCATACCAACAACATTATTTTGACTTTTAATACAGACGACCTTCCAGATACAGTGCTTGTGGGATATGTTCGTGTGAAAGTGCGAAGGTACATCCCGAACCCTATGCGATGTTTTCAGTGTCAGCGTTTCGGACACACCAAACCTGCATGCCGAAACCGCCCCGCATGCGCAAACTGCGCTGCTACTTCTCACACAACGGAAGACTGCAGTGCCCAGGAGCGCTGGTGTGTAAATTGTGGGCAAGGTCAAACCCCACACACCGCGTATGACCGTTCTTGCCCTTCGTACAGTAAGGAAAAAGAGATATTGTCCCTGAAATTCACCCACAATATTTCGTTCCGTGAAGCACGAGAGATGTTTTGTAGCACACATCCAACAATTTCTTACGCTGCAAAGGCAGCAGCATTACCCCCAACGGGTAACACACACCCCCACCCACAGCAGCACGAGCAGGGTAGTGCTACTGTGTTGATAAGTCATCTGGTAGCTCTCCTCCGATCATTTGGTGTCGCATGGCCCCCGTTGTCGCCGGCGGGTCAGGGGTCGCCAACCCGAAAGGACTCAGACGCGGCCGAAGTGCCACCCATTACCAGTGCATGCGCTGATGAGACGTCAGCGGTCTCCTCCCGATCAACCACTGAAGGTCGGGGGTGGACTCAGGTCCAGAGGTCAAAGAGGCCTGCCCGGCCATCTCCAGCCAAGTCCGGTCCCTCTCCATCTACCACATCACCTACCTTAATTTCCCCGCCTGCCACTTCGCGTCCGTTTTCCAGCCCCCTCCCCTCGCTTCCCACACGCACCAGCACCATCCCCAAATCCCTCCTATCCACCTCATCCCTTCCTGAATCCTCCCCCCTTCCCGTAAGCCAAGCCTCCCCCATACCCTCGACCTCTACTTCCGCACCACCTTCGCCGTCCAATAGCTCTAATCGACCTATTCAAATCTCTGATGCGAGTTTGCACTTCCAAGAAGCCGAAAGGCGCGCTCGCGAAGCCAAGCGAGCACGGCTCGCACAAATGGAGAAAGCCCGGGCGAAACACCGTCAAGTAGCTGACAAGGCTCTGACCCTAAGGCCGGCCACCCCGTTGTCGCGTCGGAGGGTGGAAGGTCCGTATCAGGCTATCAACGAGATGGGCCCTCCTCCGCCCCCGCCTAGGCTGGGGCCCCAGAAAAGAGGTTTGCCTCTGTCGGGCTCTCCACCTGGGGATGGGTCACCACGCTCTCGACCCCGGACTCAGTCCCTTGGACCGAGTCGAGAAGCACCATCTGGACTGTCAGTGGCGCCCTCTCTCGGTTATAGCTCAAAACCACGTTCGGACGGCAATCACTGAACTTGGGTTTTGCAACTACACACTTTCACACACACAAGACTAGTCACTCGTAGTCAAGCACCGAGATGCCCTGTTTAGTTTTACAATGGAACATGCGTGGGTTTCGAGCTAATTTTACTGACCTTCAGGCAATTTTATCTCAACGAAATCCAGTAGCTGTTTGCCTGCAGGAGACCAAGTTGTCACCCGGAGCCTATTGCTCCTTAAATAGTTACTGCGTCTTCCGAAAGGACGTAGTGGCTCAAACCGTGGCACATGGTGGATCCATGTTGGCGGTGCACCGTAGCGTGCCTGCGCAGCAGGTGGCGCTGTGTACCTCACTCCAGGCAGTTGCTGCCCGTATAAGTTTCAGTGATCGCCAACTAACTTTGTGTTCACTGTATTTGCCACCTGGGCTTCCTCTCCCCTCGGCGGAGCTTAGACTTTTAATGTTAGAACTACCATCGCCTGTTTTACTGTTAGGGGACTTTAACTGTCACCACACAGCCTGGGGCTGTTCCTCCATTAATGTTCGGGGAAGTCTCCTGGAGCATTTTATCCATGCTGAGTCCTTGTTTCTTTTAAATACTGGCTCGCCCACTCATTTTACTTCACCTTCTGGGAGCACATCGGTTTTAGACGTAAGCCTCTGTTCTCCGCAACTGGCGGAGCATTTTACTTGGTCTGCTGACAACGATCCGCTAGGAAGCGACCATTTCCCGATCTGGCTGGAGTACCAGAGTGAAACTGTTCTCGGCACGCTGCCTCAGAGGTGGCACCTTACCAAAGCCAATTGGAACGAGTATGAAGCCAGACTAGTAAGTAAATTCACCGTTTCCCACGTCAGTCATCCATTCTCGATTGCTACACTTACCTCAGCGATAATCGAGACAGCCACGGAGTGCGTCCCGAGGACCTCAGGGACACCTCGGCGCACTTTAGTGCCATGGTGGACCCAAAAGTGCCTGGAGGCTATTCGCGCCCGTAAACGTGCATTCAGGGCTTTCAGCCGAAACAGCACGATGGTAAACCTGATAGCGTTTAGAAAATCCAGGGCTCTGGCACGGCGTACCATTCGTGACGCGAAGAGAGCCTCCTGGCTGGACTATGTTGGTCGGCTAAACCATTATACTCCTCTAACGGACGTCTGGTCGCGCATAAAGCGAATATCTGGGCGCTACACTACAACTCCCCAGCCGGTATTGCAAATACGTGGTGAAACCATCATGAACCCTTCTGAAGTCGCCAACGAAATCGGAAAAGCCCTCTCAGAACGCAGCAAAGGCGGAAACTGCGACCCTGATTTCTTGCGGCATCGCGTCCGCAGCGAGAAAAACTTGGTGGATTTTTCCACCCCAGAACAGCTTCCATACAACGAACGATTCACCAAGGCCGAATTGACCTCAGCAATCCGTTCACTCAGGAACGTGTCTGAGGGTCCAGACCTGGTTCACAATCAAATGATTGAGCACCTTCCACCATGCGCACAAGATATCTTGCTGACTACCTTTAACTCTCTGTGGGAGAGTGGCGTATTTCCGGAGGCCTGGCGGGAAGCCATAGTTATACCTGTCCTAAAACCTGGAAGGAGTGGACTTGACCCACTACACTACCGCCCCATATCTCTTACGTCATCGATGTGTAAGCTGATGGAGCGAATGGTGAATGTTCGGCTATGTTGGTATCTGGAGGACAAGAACGTTTTATCAAATGAACAGTGTGGTTTTAGGAAAAACAGAAGTACGATTGATCACCTAGTCACACTTGACACTGCAATTCGAACAGCTTTCGCACAACATCGACATGTCGGAGCCGTGTTTTTTTACATCGAAGCTGCTTTCGATACCACATGGCGACATGGAATTCTGATGAAGTTACGTGACTACGGCCTGCGGGGATGTATGGCTATTTTTATACAAAACTTTCTAGCAAACCGTCGGTTTCGGGTTCGTGTTGGCGAGCGACTCTCACGATGGTACAAACAGGTCAACGGGATTCCCCAAGGCAGTGTGCTGAGTGTGGCCCTGTTTGCCATTATCATCAACGACATCGGATCCTGCCTGTCGCCGTCAATATCCCGTTCACTATTCGTAGACGATTTCACGATCTGGTCATCCAGCACATCGACACCAATATTGCAGCGGCAGTTGCAGCTTGCTGTCGCTAGGCTGGAGCGTTGGACGAAGGTGAATGGCTTCAGTTTCTCGACGACAAAAACGGTCGCTGTGCATTTCTGCCGGCGTCGAAACTGTCCGGATATGAAAATCAGGCTATATGGTTCGGAAATTCCAACAGAGACGAATGTAAAATTCCTCGGTGTCTTCCTAGACAACCGACTTACATACAGGCATCACTTTAGGATGCTCAGAGATAGGTGTTTTAAGTCTATGAACGTTCTGAAAGTGGTTGCGCGTACGTCGTATGGGGCCGATAGACCAACCCTGCTGCAGCTTTATCGCTCCCTGATTCGGTCAAAATTAGACTACGCATGTTTTGTCTATGACGGCGCAGCTCTGACCACCAAACGAGCACTAGACACCGTGCACCACTCAGCACTCCGTATCTGCACCGGCGCCTTTCGCACCACACCGATTTCCAGTCTATTGGTAGAGTCCAACGAGCCAGCTCTTTATATGCGTCGGGAACAGCTCGGCATGCGGTATGCCTGCAAGCTGCGCCAATTCCCAGGTCACCCAACGTACCGTTCCGTGTTTTCGCGAAGCGTCCTGGCTCTCTTCAGAAGACGACGGCCTGTGAGCTCTGTTCCCTTCTGTGTCAGGATTCGCAAACTATTTGAGGACAGTGACATAAGATTACGCGGAGTGATGCGCGTCGGAACGATGAAAATCCCTCCCTGGACACTGGCATCTCCAGATATTGACATTTCGCTGTCATATCTCAAAAAGTGCACGGTCGTTCCTGAGGAATTCAGACTAAGGGCACTAGAGTTAATGGCATCTTACACTCATTTTACAGGCACCTACACAGATGGATCCAAGACCGAGTCAGGAGTTGGCTGTGCGTTTGTGATGGGCACAGTCGTCAGGACGTTTTCGCTTCCGCCTCATGCATCTGTATATACGTCTGAGTTGGTTGCCCTAGACAAGGCACTCAGTTTCATTGAAACATGTGATGACACGCGGCATATAATCTACACCGATTCTCTTAGCAGTCTCATGACTATAAAAGCGTTTTATCCGTCGAACCCACTTGCACAAGATATTTTACGTAGGCTTACACTGCTGACCTGCGCTGGAAAAACGGTTATTCTATGTTGGATTCCGAGCCATGTGGGAATCTGTGGGAACGAGGCAGCGGATGCTGCGGCGAAGCGAGGTGCACGGGCCCCGTGCACGCGTTCCCTCCCGCTACCTGCCAGGGACTTCTACTCATCTATCAAAGGTTATATTTCGGGCAAGTGGCAGGCAAACTGGAACTCTCTAACAAACAACAAGTTGAAGACTGTAAAGCCCTATATTGGTGAGTGGGCTTCATCATCACACCGAAACAGAGGCCACGAGGTGTCCCTGTGTCGCCTGCGTTTGGGACATACTTATGCGACACACCGGTATCTCCTCAGCGGTGACGAGACACCACGGTGCCCGAGATGCGCCGCGCCAATGTCAGTTCGACACATTTTAGTATCGTGTCCCCGGCTTGCCCACGAGCGGAGGCGTCACTTTGGACGTGCCTCTGTCTCGCTTCGGGAAGTATTGGGGGATGAGTCGGTCAGTGTTCAATCAGGAGAGCTTTTTAAATTCCTCTTGAAAGTTGGGTTTTGCGTGATTTACACCGGTCATTAACTTGCTCACCAGTTGTATTATGAACAGATTCGACATCGTCGTATAACTCGTTATCCGAACTGACGTTCACTCGCTCTTATGTTTAAATGACTAAGTTATGGGCGCGAAATGACCTATGCAGTCGATGCGCCCCTAAACCACAATAACTAACTAACTAACTAACTCACCGTCACTGGTCCGACACCGTCACTCACCGTCACTGGTCCGACACCGTCACTGGTCCGACAGCGTCACTCACCGTCACTGGTCCGACAGCGTCACTCACCGTCACTGGTCCGACACCGTCACTCACCGTCACTGGTCCGACACCGTCACTCACCGTCACTGGTCCGACAGCGTCACTCACCGTCACTGGTCCGACACCGTCACTGGTCCGACACCGTCACTCACCGTCACTGGTCCGACAGCGTCACTCACCGTCACTGGTCCGACACCGTCACTGGTCCGACAGCGTCACTCACCGTCACTGGTCCGACAGCGTCACTCACCGTCACTGGTCCGACACCGTCACTCACCGTCACTGGTCCGACAGCGTCACTCACCGTCACTGGTCCGACAGCGTCACTGGTCTGACACCGTCACTCACCGTCACTGGTCTGACACCGTCACTCACCGTCACTGGTCCGACAGCGTCACTCACCGTCACTGGTTCGCACCTGTCACTTTCGGTCGATGGCGTCATTAGTGAAACTTGCCATGCTCATACAGCGGTAGAATGGAGCGTCATGACAAGATGGGAGCTGATGATCACAAGCAGTCGGGTCGGCAATAACATAGTAGTTCCCAATAATGAATAGGAAGTGGCGCCGGGGAATTGTGGCAGTCTGTTGCGTGTATTGGCCCGGTGTCAGGCTGAAAGTGGCGCCAGCGAATTGTGGCAGTCTGTTGCATTTATTGGCCCGGTGTCAGACTGAAAGTGGCGCCGGGAAATTGTGGCAGTCTGTTACGTGTATTGGCCCGGTGTCAGGCTGAAAGTGGCGCCGGGGAATTGTGGCAGTCTGTTGCGTGTATTGGCCCGGAGTCGAGCACTCGCGACGCTAACAGCTGCCAGGGAGTGACGATCTGACGATCACTTTTGAATGCTTTTGTTTGCAGTTACAGAGATCGGCACACTTGGAAATGGGTGGTTATGTTGCGTACTGCTTTCCTTACTGCTTGTGGTTATATTGGCGTACTGCTTTACTTTCGTTTTGTGGGTATTGAACCGGTGATTGCGTACTTTCGCGTTGTTTTTGTGTTGGCTTTGTGCCGCACCGTTTTGCTGTGTTATGTTGGTGTGGTACAATGTTGTGTTGCCGTGCTGATTGTGTAGCGTATTGCTAGTGATGTTTTGCAGTGTGATATTGCACCATGTGGCTCTGCGCGCAACATGTGCGTGTGGTGTGTGTTGCAGACAGAGCCGGGCACCAGTTCGTTAGAGTCGCTGATGGACAACTTGACCGACATGGAACACTGCTCCCTCCAGCTGGTGGACCCGGTGAACTGTGAAATCATCAGGTAACGTGTATTATTAATTGATCCCCTTCTACGCACCTATGGGGAGAGTATCTTAAATCATGAAGCCGCCAAAACGTCAGCTGGGGTCTGGGCTTGACATAGACGACTTTCTTGATGAAGTCGCAAATCGTGCTAAAAGGAAAACCATTGGCGCTAAAAATCGCAAAAGAAGTTAAGCTTCATGTGCAACATTGCTTTTGCCTGTGTATTTTTTGTGGCTACACTTCAATCTTCAATCAGTCCAGCAGGCGCCGGCGGCGGCCAGCCGGCCGCATGAACGCCGTCCCGTCCCTGCGCCCTCGCTGGCCGGGCCGGCGGCCGCCACCGCCCAGACCGAGTCGGGTCATCTGCCCTCCGGCTATGGTCAGCCGCGGCCGTGTGCTGTGCGGTGCAGGTGCTGTCAGGCGCGCACCGCACTGGCAGCCGGCTACTACACTGTCCAAGGGGATAACGCTGAAGAAGCTGGTCTGTGCGGTGCAGGTGCTGTCAGGCGCGCACCGCACTGGCAGCCGGCTACTACACTGTCAAAGGGGATAACGCTGAAGAAGCTGGTCTGTGCGGTGCAGGTGCTGTCAGGCGCGCACCGCACTGGCAGCCGGCTACTACACTGTCCAAGGGGATAACGCTGAAGAAGCTGGTCTGTGCGGTGCAGGTGCTGTCAGGCGCGCACCGCACTGGCAGCCGGCTACTACACTGTCCAAGGGGATAACGCTGAAGAAGCTGGTCTCTCACCCTGCACTATCCTTTCCAATAGACCGAAGATTCAAATATATTTTGGGGGGACGAGTGGTCTAGGGGTAAGATGCTCGTCTCACAATCGAAAGATTGTGGGTTCGAGTCTCACCTGTCGCTACTCTTCGCCCGCGACCAATCGGCGTGAGAGATTGGCGACGCTACATGACTCAACGGTCGACGTGTCGTAAAACCAATTACCAACCAAATATATTTTGGAATATGTTTATTTTGTGTCAGGGAAGGGAAGGCTCCCGTTGTTTTCGTCTCCTTTTGTAAGGCGAACATGTGAGTTTTGAACGGAGCTAAAACGGAGTTTGGTGAAACTTGAAGCTTGAACGGAGTTCGGTGCATGAACATCAGTTGTTGAACGTGAATATCTGTTGTTATATAGTGTTGGTGGTAGTTGCGTGTAGTTTACTCTCATGATTGCAGCACAATGGTACTGATGTGTGCCGACGTTTGTCAACAGCGGGAGCTCGGAGGTGATTCCTCTGGAGAAAACTGAGCTGTTCAGCAAATCGTCGTCCAGCAGACTCGTCAAGAGAACCAGGATCATACTGGAGATAGTACAGAAACTGAAGATCATCGATAACGCATTCTCACTTCGTCGGGTGAGATTCACTGGAACGATTTCACGGAGGCATTGTTTGTGTCAGATGTACCGATGAGTTATAATGGGAACACTGTTCGGCTCAGATGAACTGAAGGGGCATCACATAATCACTGTTCATGCGATAATAATAATTGGGTCATGCGAACTAGACAAGTGCTTTGGTAGTACGGAGTACCAAGTCAAGTTTATAATAACTGCATTTCGGTGCGACTCTTAGCCAGATTTCGGTGTAAGTTATGTAGGGGTGAATTCCGAACTCCTAGAACATCGAATACGTGCCAGTCTATTTTCTCACAAGACAGGCGAACATATCGTTTCTATATACGACTCCAAAATTAATAACAGTGAAGTAACAGGGTAGGAATCAACGGAACTCACCGGCTCATGATTGAAATATTATCATGTTTACTCATATATTCAGTACTACCGACGTACGTAGTTAGAAAAAAGGACATCTCACCACAAATTATCCGATTCAGACTCGTTTTGTCTATTCATCAGATGGTGCAGAACAGTGAGGACGACCAGGGCATCCTCACCAAGATGGATCGCAAGAGCTTCAATCGGATCTTAAAGCGTCTGGCCGATGCGGGGCTCATCAAGAACTACCGACTGACACTGAGCAGAGACGGACACAGCCGTCAGCGACACCTCATCGCTGACGAGACGGTCACCGCAGGTGAGAGAGGCGTCTGGTCTAATAACCACACCTCATCGCTGACGAGACGGTCACCGCAGGTGAGAGAGGCGACTGGTCTAATAACTACACCTCATCGCTGACGAGACAGTCACCGCAGGTGAGAGGGGTCTAGTCTAGCAACTACACCTCATCGCTGACGAGACGGTCACTGCAGGTGACAGTCCGAAGTTTTCTAAGAGGTGATGCAGTCGGGCAACGTTGGTGTTGTGACCGCGGGCTAGAAGACCTCTAGATCAGTTATAGGACGAAGTCGTCACCGGAGATCTGACAACAAGTGAGGAAGAGGCTGTTTCATGTCAGACAGCGTTATGTGCTCGGCGGGGTAGGGAAGTCGCCACTGGATGTCACACGGGTTATTCCTCGTTTGTAACAGAGCGTCGAAGACCGACCGCCAGCAGTTGGTGGAAGGTCCCCAGGGGTAGAAGACACCAGGCGCGCTACCACAGCTATCAGTAGGTATGCATTGCATTCGCCCACCAACCCGTGCCAGCCCGACTCGTGCCAGTGTTGAGGATTTCTCCTCTTGTTATCTTGCATGATGTGGTAACTGCGAATGTTGATGATGATGTGCCGCTTTTTTATTCGGGCTATTCTGGCAGATGAGAGAACGTCACCCTGAATATACCTGTCACAATAAGAACGGGAAGAATGGAATAGAGATGCTCGGATATAATGCCGGCTTTCCAATTTGATACATTTGATTTTTACTTTGAGCACCTGTCATCCTTTACCGAGCGTTGCGCTCTCTATGCAGACAACCAATGCCCAGTTCTTACATAACTTTCAATGATGGGTGAAAACCACCTGCCGATTACCTGACTCTCGCCACGGATGTTTTGTGATATCTCCGAATGATGCAGATGGAGGAGTGACCCGGAAGGTAATCATCAGGGTAGCAGATGAACAAAGCCACCATTTAACAATTGTTCTACTGTACGGCACATTCACCTAGGCCCAATGTTTTATAGTTTTTTTTTGCATTACTTTCTTTTCTTTTCCGGGGCGAAGGAATCGCGAAGCTAGCCAAGTTGTGCTGACGTTCGCAAATGTATTGATCAACATGGAAAGGACATGCGGTGTTTGTCTTTTTCTGTGCTTGAATAATGGTTGCAATGACTCGCTGCATTGTCTTGCCACCCCTAATGTCTGGTGGACAGCTGGATTACTTACTTGGAAGCCTAAATGTTGCGTTTGTTTTCACCTGAGGTATCTTTATGGCGCGACTTCAGCTGGCTGTTTTTAGAATAAGAAACTTCAGTTCTTTCAAAGCATTGTCCTGAATTTTCTGTGCCTTGTAAAATTAGCGTGTGTCAAGTATGAAGTTTCTATCGAAAACCTATTTTCCTGTGTTCACCGCAATTTAAATACCATTGTTCATCGCTTCGATGTGCTCAAAGTAATAAGTGAAACATGGGTGATGTATGTCACCCATTATTCACCATTTTTGACATTAGAATGAAGCTTTGAAGGCATTTTGAAAGGACCCAGCTATGCTCTGGCGCTGATGAATTAAAAATGCGTGGTAGATGCTGACCCATACAGGTCCCATATTAAGATATTGGGCGGGGCAGGGCTGGGGATGGAGTGCTGGAGGGACTGGAACCCCTCCATAGTGATAGGTAACTGCACCTATGTCTGTCGCTCTAAGAATTTCAAACCTAAACGCTTTTTAATGCATTGTGATTATTGTTGAGCGTGATCTGACCGGTTACGATGTGATATCGCTTCAGCTAAAGATGTCTGTGTAATGCCATCCTCAGCATGGCGTCGCACGTCGGCGGGACCACGGCCAGCATTGCATTGATGGTCATCTTCTGACCAGACGCATATGATTGGGTCCCGTTGGGTTCGTTGGATACGGTCTGATCCGGTGGAGGTTGGTAGAGTACGGTTAGGTCTCGTAAAGAACAGCGGGGTCTGGTGGAGTGTGGTAGGGTGCGATTTGTACCGGTAGGTTATGGTCGAGTCCAGTAGAACGTGGTCGGGTCCTGACGGGTACGGTCAGGTTTGGTAGGGTGCGGTCGGTTCCGGTAAGGCGCTGTAGGGGACGGTCGGATACAGTTGAGTTCGGTAAGGTACGGTAGGTTCCGGTGGGGTTGTGTCGGATCTCGGCTGCATTAAGGGTACATTGAGGTGGGTGCACTGTGCGCTGGGTCCCGGCAATGTACGGCGGGGTGCTGCCGGGTACGGTCGGATGCGATTTTGCCACGCTGTCAGAGCGCGTGACGCGTGGCGTTGCTCCTCCGGCCGACAGACAACACGCTGCTGAAGTCGGCCATCGAGCAGGCCAAGGCGGCGTTCCTGGTGCAGATCGGCGTGTCGCACGCGCTGCAGACGGACGCGCCGGCCGGCGACGCCGTGGCCACGGCCGGCCTGGAGCCGGACGTGGCGTCCAGTGTGCGCGAGTACCACCGCCGCTTCCTGACGGCCATCGGCAGCGACCCGGTCGCCGAGAAGCCGCACATCACGGCCACGGTGAGCCGGCTTGATGCGTCTTGGACACAGAGACCGCAGACACCACTACCGACAGAGTCCGGACTGTTCCAGCGGACACCATTACCGACAAGCCCAGCATACTGCAGTATGGACAGGCCCAGCAGGCACCAGTCACAAGTGCTGCAGACGTAGCGGTTGTATACAACTATGCAACGTATGCCATAGGTTCAGCAGTTGTAACGTGGCCGCACAATAACCATGCAGTCGACGCTCCCTCAGCTTTCAATGACTCGCTAAGCTACGAAGCGATGTCGTTAGTGGTGGAGGTAGTTTTTAATGCAGTGATCAGCCTACATCAACTCAATTGTGACAAGTTTGCTGCATATGGTGGATGGAGCCGTACGACCTGGGGACGAGTAGTCTAGGGGTAAGTTGCCCGTCTCACAATCGAAAGATTGTGAGTTCGAGTCTCACCTGTCGCTACTCTTCGCCCGCGGCCAATCGACGTGAGGGATTGCGACGCTACATGACCCAACGGTCAATGTGTCGTAAAAACCAATAACCAATAGCCAGCCGTGCGACCTGTTGACGGTCGCGTGGCAGGGCGTCTGCACCAGCTGACCAGCTCCTCCTCCGGCCCCACCGCGTGTCCTCAGAAACGCAACCAGAACGAGACTTACTTCGTGCCCAAGTTCCGTCGGCTGCAGCTGCTGCAGGAGCTGTTGTTCTACATCAGCCGGGAGAGCGTCGCCGAGCTGGACCGAGACCAGACGGCGGCGCTGCGTCTGATGGCAGAGGCCGACCCGGACCTCGACCTGGACCGGTTGCCGGTCGTGTACACACCCAGCGGCCAGATCGGCTGGCAGATGTTCGTCAGTCCGCTCCCCTCGCACGCAAGTGGGTGGCTGCTGTCGTCAACACACCGTGCTGTCGTGCAAACGCTGGTCACACTGACTGTGGCATCGTCCTGTCCAGCGCTGGCACTGCATTCACACTGACGCCATACCGTCCAGCGCTGGTACTAGTCACACTGACGCCATCCCGTCCAGCGCTGACACTGTAGTCGCACTCACGCCATCCCGTCCAGCGCTGACTTTGTGGTAACATGCCATCCCGACACAGCACTGATCATTTCCTTTTTTAAATAGTTCGAATCGTTGCTGGGGAAGATCTACGAAATCAAAGTCCATGCTAGGCGTAAGCTTGTTGCATCAACACGGAACTCGCATCACGATCGAAAAATTCCAGTTTTATAGCGCAATTTCATCCAATGGTTTAACGGTGCCCATATGTCTTGATGTGTGTTGGCAGGCTGGGGCCACGGCTGGAGTCTGCTGTGTGACTTGTTGATGTGTGTTGGCAGGCTGGGATCGCGGCTGGTGTCTGCTGTGTGACGTGCTGATGTGTGTTGGCAGGACGGGGCCGCGGCTGGAGTCTGCTGTGTGACGTGCTGATGTGTGTTGGCAGGCTGGGGCCGCCCCTGGAGTCTGCTGTGTGACGTGCTGTGTGTTGGCAGGCTGGGGCCGTGGTCAGAGTGTGCTGTGTGATGTGCTGATGTGTGTTGGAAGGCTGGGCCGCCGCTGGAGTCTGCTGTGTGACGTGCTGATATGTGTTGGCAGGCTGGGGCCGCGGTCAGAGTCTGCTGTGTGACGTGCTGATGTGTGTTGGCAGGCTGGGGCCGCGGCTGGAGTCTGCTGTGTGACGTGCTGATGTGTGTTGGCAGACTGGGGCCGCCGCTGGAGTCTGCTGTGTAACGTGCTGATGTGTGTTGACAGGCTGGGGCCGCGGCGTGAGTCTGCTGTGTGTTGGCAGGCTGGGGCCGCCGCTGGAGTCTGCTGTGTGACGTGCTGGTGTGTGTTGGCAGGCTGGGGCCGCCGCTGGAGTCTGCTGTGTGACGTGCTGATGTGTGTTGGCAGACTGGGGCCGCGGCTGGAGTCTGCTGTGTGACGTGCTGATGTGTGTTGGCAGGCTGGACCGCGGTCAGAGTCTGCTGTGTGACGTGCTGATGTTTACTGGCAGGCTGGGGCCGCGGCTGGAGTCTGCTGTGTGATGTGCTGATCAGGATGCCGCTTTGTATGTTCCTGCGGCTGGTTAACATCACCTACTATACGCCGAACGTGCACCTGTACATGAAGCACCCTGTGCTGCGGAACCTACCGCCCACCCACCTGCCGGAGGACGTCGTCAGCTGTCTCTTCTGGAAGTAAGCTACCGGACGGTCTCAACTTGGGACCATAGCGGGCGGCGCTGTGAGCTAGTGTGGCTTGTTTGGCGGTACTCTGACATTGGGCAGTTTTAATCCAGCACTGACTGAGATACCTCATGTGGCTCGGGTCACGGAGGGGACTACAGGAAGCCCGGAGTTGCAAGAAGCTATGGAGCCTCGGGGCTCTGACCTCTCGAATCTTCGCAACTAGTCGATCAACCTCAGCCAACTCACATCGAGTACCTAAGTGTACTTGCCGGTGAACTCTGGGTTTCGTTTATGTCGCATGTCGTCTACATTATTAATATCGTATATTGTATATCGTTTGTGTTTCATGGAATTATTGGTCTGTGCATGTACCCCAATTGCTTCGCACACAGATGTTCATATGAAAGTATTGACATTTTCAAGTTACTGACCTTGTCGGTTCTGCTGGGGGAAATCTGCAGCGACTGGTGTGCTCACGCTGAGAGTTGAATGGCGACTGAGTCAGTTGCGTACAGTGTGTTGTGATGGCGACTGTATCAGTTACGTACAGTGTGTTGTGATGGCGACTGTATCAGTTACGTACAGTGTGTTGTGATGGCGACTGTATCAGTTACGTACAGTGTGTTGTGATGGCGACTGTATCAGTTACGTACAGTGTGTTGTGATGGCGACTGTATCAGTTACGTACAGTGTGTTGTGATGGCGACTGTATCAGTTACGTACAGTGTGTTGTGATGGCGACTGTATCAGTTACGTACAGTGTGTTGTGATGGCGACTGTATCAGTTACGTACAGTGTGTTGTGATGGCGACTGTATCAGTTACGTACAGTGTGTTGTGATGGCGACTGTATCAGTGTACAGTGTGTTGTGATGGCGTGTATCAGTTACGTACAGTGTGTTGTGATGGCGACTGTATCAGTTACGTACAGTGTGTTGTGATGGCGACTGTATCAGTTACGTACAGTGTGTTGTGATGGCGACTGTATCAGTTACGTACAGTGTGTTGTGATGGCGACTGTATCAGTTACGTACAGTGTGTTGTGATGGCGACTGTATCAGTTACGTACAGTGTGTTGTGATGGCGACTGTATCAGTTACGTACAGTGTGTTGTGATGGCGACTGTATCAGTTACGTACAGTGTGTTGTGATGGCGACTGTATCAGTTACGTACAGTGTGTTGTGATGGGACGTATCAGTTAGTAAGTGTGTTGTGATGGCGACTGTATCAGTTACGTACAGTGTGTTGTGATGGCGACTGTATCAGTTACGTACAGTGTGTTGTGATGGCGACTGTATCAGTTACGTACAGTGTGTTGTGATGGCGACTGTATCAGTTACGTACAGTGTGTTGTGATGGCGACTGTATCAGTTACGTACAGTGTGTTGTGATGGCGACGTATCAGTTACGTACAGTGTGTTGTGATGGCGACTGTATCAGTTACGTACAGTGTGTTGTGATGGCGACTGTATCAGTTACGTACAGTGTGTTGTGATGGCGACTGTATCAGTTACGTACAGTGTGTTGTGATGGCGACTGTATCAGTTACGTACAGTGTGTTGTGATGGCGACTGTATCAGTTACGTACAGTGTGTTGTGATGGCGACTGTATCAGTTACGTACAGTGTGTTGTGATGGCGACTGTATCAGTTACGTACAGTGTGTTGTGATGGCGACTGTATCAGTTACGTACAGTGTGTTGTGATGGCGACTGTATCAGTTACGTACAGTGTGTTGTGATGGCGACTGTATCAGTTACGTACAGTGTGTTGTGATGGCGACTGTATCAGTTACGTACAGTGTGTTGTGATGGCGACTGTTCAGTTACGTACAGTGTGTTGTGATGGCGACTGTATCAGTTACGTACAGTGTGTTGTGATGGCGACTGTATCAGTTACGTACAGTGTGTTGTGATGGCGACTGTATCAGTTACGTACAGTGTGTTGTGATGGCGACTGTATCAGTTACGTACAGTGTGTTGTGATGGCGACTGTTGTTACGTACAGTGTGTTGTGATGGCGACTGTACGTACAGTGTGTTGTGATGGCGACTGTATCAGTTACGTACAGTGTGTTGTGATGGCGACTGTATCAGTTACGTACAGTGTGTTGTGATGGGACTGTATCAGTTACGTACAGTGTGTTGGATGGCGACTGTATCAGTTACGTACAGTGTGTTGTGATGGCGACTGTATCAGTTACGTACAGTGTGTTGTGATGGCGACTGTATCAGTTACGTACAGTGTGTTGTGATGGCGACTGTATCAGTTACGTACAGTGTGTTGTGATGGCGACTGTATCAGTTACGTACAGTGTGTTGTGATGGCGACTGTATCAGTTACGTACAGTGTGTTGTGATGGCGACTGTATCAGTTACGTACAGTGTGTTGTGATGGCGACTGTATCAGTTACGTACAGTGTGTTGTGATGGCGACTTCGTACAGTGTGTTGTGTATGACTGTATCAGTTACGTACAGTGTGTTGTGATGGCGACTGTATCAGTTACGTACAGTGTGTTGTGATGGCGACTGTATCAGTTACGTACAGTGTGTTGTGATGGCGACTGTATCAGTTACGTACAGTGTGTTGTGATGGCGACTGTATCAGTTACGTACAGTGTGTTGTGATGGCGACTGTATCAGTTACGTACAGTGTGTTGTGATGGCGACTGTATCAGTTACGTACAGTGTGTTGTGATGGCGACTGTATCAGTTACGTACAGTGTGTTGTGATGGCGACTGTATCAGTTACGTACAGTGTGTTGTGATGGCGACTGTATCAGTTACGTACAGTGTGTTGTGATGGCGACTGTATCAGTTACGTACAGTGTGTTGTGATGGCGACTGTATCAGTTACGTACAGTGTGTTGTGATGGCGACTGTATCAGTTACGTACAGTGTGTTGTGATGGCGACTGTATCAGTTACGTACAGTGTGTTGTGATGGCGACTGAGTCAGGTACATCCGGTGTGTTCTGATGGCAACAGAGTCAGGTACATCCGGTGCGTTTTGATTGAAGTATCTGAAAACCTTCTTTGACCGGTGCTTAGACAGCTACGAAGTCAGGGGCAAAATCAGTGGTACCAACATGTAGTGCATAGGAATTGCAGCATCGTGCGCAGCGTATTAAAATATATATTTAACCTGTTTTTTAGTTTACTTATTAAATATGGTTCTATCCGATAGCTGGTCAATGGCTTATTCGGCGTACTGCTGAAGATAACCATACATAATACGCTTTTCCGGGTACTTGCCAA
Organism: Ashinkailepas kermadecensis; assembly: GCA_034440615.1. Taxonomy (NCBI): domain Eukaryota; kingdom Metazoa; phylum Arthropoda; class Thecostraca; family Neolepadidae; genus Ashinkailepas; species Ashinkailepas kermadecensis. The sequence goes on from JAOTOM010004827.1 coordinate 104,079, forward strand.
TAAATATTCTTCACGAAGCGTTGGTCGTAGCCCTTTACCCCGCCATCGGTGCCGCCCTGGGGTATGTCAGATGATTCGGGCACTCACGCATGTATGCATGAAGTATATTTTGAGGAGGGCCCGATTGGCTGCAATTCTTCGCTTGTACCGGTTAGCGCCTGTTTACATGCGGCAGACTCCCGGCAGAAACCCGGCAGAATCCAGGCGTCGATAGAACTGGACAGAACCCAACAGAACCCGACGTCAGCGCGTCTGCGACGTGGGGGCCCTGACGTCACAGCATGAGGAGATCACGTCGCTCAATGTATTGGCGATAGCGATTACGATATAGAGGCCTTGTTCGACGTCGGCGATGTACGTGGCAGACACATTGAACATCTTCAACTTGTGCGCCGTGGGACGCGTGTAGCTGACAGTTGTTCCTGTTCGGTATTTGATTGGTTGCTACGTTTGTCTCTTCAGATTCTGAAAGGGCTATGTAGGAGAATATTGGTGAGGAAATTGTGCTTTTCGTTGCACTTTTGCACTATATATTGTAGTGGAAGCGAAATAGATGCGACAAATTGGATACACCATGTGCTTTGTTTATATTTTTGGGAGGGTGCTCATGCCACTAAATTGGGGTGTAGCTTCAAAGGTGGTACTTCACATATTTCTGTGTTGCTAATGCAACCGTTTAAAAAAAAAAAAATACTTAGCATTGGGCGTATGGCTATGCATGTGAAGAATGGTATCAAATTTCAGTATGGCAATGCCAATAATTTTGGTAAGTCTCCATGTATGCTGTTTTATGGTACTCTGATCCCCATTCCCTGTGGTGGGACCCATTGACCAGTCCATAGTAGACTCCCCTAGCAACGAATCTCACATCCAGCCGGCTACACAGACATTGGTGAATAAGCATGAGTGTAATCATCTCCGACCTAAATAATAGCTGATGCAAATCCTGAAGATATGTTTATGAATTTTTACACTTCACATTCTTGCTTAATATTTTAAGTTTGTTTTCAACATAGCAAAAAGAGACATTCGATGACATCAAGCACGCTCTTGACATGCATGCCCTGGGTGTAAAACAAAGTTGGTGCCTATTGCCTATTGCCTATGAATCAGCCTACTCGTACCTGTTGCCTATTACCCAGGAATCATAGTGCCTATTACCCAAGAATCAACGCCGTCTAGTACCTTGAGTTGTACCGCTTGAGTAAATCAGTACTGTAGTGGGTAATTTATGGCACAGTAAACAAGCAACCGAGACGCTTCATAGCGCATTGGATGGCTGGTGTCATCCTGCTAGCAGGATGACGCATGACTTCAGTGTCTGCTGCCGCCCGTCACTGTCTGCCGCAGCCTGCCTCCAACGTCGCGGACGTCGCTGACGTCGGGTTCTGCGGACGACAAGATTCTGCCTCGTGTAAACATGCCGTTGCTTCTTGGTCTTACATATTATCAGGAGACCGTGTAGCCGGAAACGTCCAGCTGTAGGCTTGATTCAGACGTGGACTCGTGCGGTTGTGTGTATGCCCAGCTGGTTGTCGGCTATCGTGAGGCTTGTCGCTTATAATGTCGGACGGCGCCTTTGCTAATGTCTGGCACACTCCACAGACGGAAGTACATGTTCTCAATCCACGAGGACATCACGCGTCTTGTGTTCATGGGTCTGGCGCAGTTTGGTCAGCAGATGCTGGCCAAGGACCAGGTGAGACCCACTGCAGACGGGAGAGGGTAGTGATGAGGTATTGACCAAGGTCCAGGTGAGACCTGCGGCAGTGGGGGAGGGAAGATGCTGGCCAAGGACCAGGTGAGACCCATTGCAGACGGGAGGGGGCTGTGATGAGGTATTGACCGAGGACCAGGTGAGATCTGCGACAGTGGGGGGATGGGGGTGGGGGAAGAGATGTTCGCCAAGGACCAGGTGAGACCCACTGCAGACGGGAGAGGGCAGAAATATGATTTTCACCATGGGCCAGGTGAGATCTGCGGCAGTCGGCATGGGGGAGGGCAGATGTGAGATGCTGGTCAAATATCAGGTGAGGCTTACGGTAGTCGAGGAGGGGACGGCCGAGGTGTGATGCTCGCCAAGGATCAGAGATAAGACCGCGGTAGTCTGGGAGAGCGGACACGGTTCGTTGGAAGTGCTCCGAATGCTCAAAAGACTATTAACTCCTATTAACTCCGATGGGCGCCAAATGACCCTGTAGTCGGCGCGACCTTAAACCCAAATAATCAATCAATCTATGAACTCCTAAGATATATTAACTCCTCAAGCTGTAGGCAACAATATCCAGTAGGTTGCACTGTCTTGGATCTCTCACAGTGGGTGCAATAATTAGCAAAGCCATGATCCTCCGTGTATTAGTATTGCGACTTACTTTCAGCCGCATATGCGCATGAAATCGCCCGTAGCGACACGCCGGCTGAGGATTAATCAGCGGGATCTATTCTACGTGGACGATATTTATAAAGTGTCTCATGTATGATGAAATTCAGAGAGTTAACTTGTATTCGGTAGGTAAGTCTAGTCACCCGTGAAGGTCCTCAGAACATTGGAGTACTGGAGCCTCAGAACCAGGAGTGCTGAATATGTGCATTTTGCGGTTTGTTTGCGCCTAGTTGGTGGTATATTACCCGGGCCATTGTACAACATCTGACAGGGGCCGCGATGCCGGAGATTGCGCCCTGACCTAGCACAAAGGCCATCTCCAGACGCTTCTCCGCACACCATTAGCACCCTTCACAGGCTGGGGTCACGCCTGTCATGTAATACACGACTAGTATACACTCTCCAGCATCGCAACCATTGTCAAGGCTGGGGTCACGCCTGTCATGTAATACACGACTAGTATACACTCTCCAGCATCGCAACCATTGTCAAGGCTGGGGTCACGCCTGTCATGTAATACACGACTAGTATACACCCTCCAGCATCGCAACCATTGCCACATGTATTATGAGGGCCCAGTCAATGGCTAGATGACACTAAGTAGGTGCAAATGAAACGCAAAATATACACACAATTACAGCACTCCCAAACGACTCCAACGTTCTGAGTTCATTCATGGGGGACTAGACTCACTTATCGACCACAAGTTAACTCCCTGAATTTGATCATGCATGACACACTTCATAGGGGACGAGTGGTCTAGGGGTAAGATGCTCGTCTCACAATCGAAAGATTGTGGGTTCGAGTCTCACCTGTCCCTACTCTTCACCCGCGACCAATCGGCGTGAGAGATTGGCGACGCTATATGACTCAACGGTCGACGTGTCGTAAAAACCAATAGCCAGCCGACACACTTCATAAATATCGGCTACGTAGACGAGGTCCCCGCGAGTTAATCCTCAGCCGTCGTGTCGTTTCGGGTGATTTCATGCGCATATGCGGCTGAAAATAAGACTTAATGCTAATGCGCCGAGGATCAGGGTTTTGCTAATTTGTGTACCCACTGTGAGGTAGTGCAGCCTACACGGCAGTGCAACCTACTATATATTGCTACGTATTGAGGTGCCAGTAGATCCCAAATAAGACAGCTGCGTAATCGTAGGTTATGGAGCCGATCTGATTAACTAGATGAATTAAAACTATTGCAAAATCGAACAAAACTACGTTTGTAATAGAAAAAGTGACCGATGAATTTTGAGAAAAGCATCCGTAATCAGCACATGATTAACATTCGAACGTCATACGTCTCGTCGTTTGAGCCTTCCGAACCCTTCCAACGAACCCTAAGAATGAGGGACGACATAGGCGAGATGTCACAACCGGGTCGGCTTGACGGACCTATAAAGCTCAGCCCACCACGTTACTATTGCTGTAGTTGGGTTATCGGTGTGAACCGGCTCGTTGTGACTGACCTATAAAGCTCAGCCCACCACGTTACTATTGCTGTAGCCGGGTTATTAGTGCGAATGGCTCGGTTGTAGACGAAGCGGTAAAGCTCAGTCCACCACGTTACTGTTGTAGCCGGGTTATCGGTGTGAACCGGCTCGGTTGTAGACGGACCGGTAAAGCTCAGTCCATCACGTTACATACTATTGCTCTAGCCGGGCTATCGGTGTGAACCGGTGCCGTTGTAGACGGACCTATTAAGCTCAGTCCACCACGTTACTATTGTTGTAGCCGGGTTATCGGTGTGAAATGGCTCGGATATGACAGACTTATAAAGCTCATTCCACCACGTTACTACTGCTGTAGCCGGGTTATCGGTGTGAACCGGCTCGGTTGTAGACGGAGCGGTGAAGCTCAGTCCACCACGTTACTGTTGCTGTAGCCGGGTTATTGGTATGAAGCGGCTCGGTTGTAGACGGAGCGGTGAAGCTCAGTCCACCACATTACTGAGCGGCACCCGCCGGCCGGCAGGTCTTTGTGTACTGCAACCGCAACGCCTCGCTGCTGGACACCAGCATCTCGAAGGAAGGCTATCACAAAGTGGACGCCGACATCCAGTATCCGGTGAAGATATACCACTTCGACTCGCTCTCGTCGCTTAAGGATTACTGGTTCGATCTGAAGACCATCGCACTCAGCACTCCGCTCGGTGGGTGTGACGCTGGACCTGATGGGTGGTTGTGGTTCTGGACCTGGCAGGTGGGTGTGACGCTGGACCTGATGGGTGGTTGTGGTTCTGGACCTGGCAAGTGGGTGTGACGCTGGACCTGATGGGTGGTTGTGGTTCTGGACCTGATACATGGGTGCGGCTGTGGACCTGATAGGTGGGTGTCGCTCTGGACCCGATAGATGGGTATTGTTGCGGACCTGATGGGTAGATCTGGCTTTGCACCTGATAGGTGGGTGTGACGATGGGCCTGATAGATGAGGCACGCTCTCTACTCAACTACTGTTATGTCCTTGGCACCATACGTTTCTGAGGTTGAGTCGTCAGCGGTATGCTCTGGACCTGATGGGTGGATGTGGCGCAGGACCTGATAGGTGCATGTGGCTGTGGACCTGATCAGTGGCGTCGCCACGAAATTCTTCCAGGGGGGCAAGGTCGAAAGGGGGCCTCCTGTTACCCGAAAGGGGCCTCCATTGTGTTAGGGTCTCATATTGTTTTTTAGGCTCTTATACTATGGTTCGAGGATGGGGAACATGATTTCATACTGTTTTTTGTTTGTTCTTGGCATGGTGCATCATTTACTCAAAACGCAATAGCACTAATCATTTTGGCTGAAAACTGGGCCATACCAGGGTATAAATAAGTAATATTTGGATAAATGCATAAGTGCCAAAACAAACCATCGTCTCAATGCTTTCTCGAATCTTTCCGCTGGGCTCTAGATTGCAGCGAGCTGGCGGGGCTGGTGCTAAGCATATCTTACAGATATCTGCCATTGATCAACTCACTTTTAAGTCCTCCAAGTCTAACTGAATATAGCTAGATTCATCACTACTGTTATTTATTCCCATCAGCTTGATGTCATAAGCAAAGCTTGAACGACCATTTCTCAGTCCAAGGACGACAATTTCGTAAAGGTGACAACGAGAAGTGGATTCATTAGTTTTTTTTAGCGTCATCTTAGGAATTTGTTTATTTTTATAACATTTGGTGCTGGCTGCAAGGCAACTGTCACACGAGCTAAAATATATCCTCAGCGAATAAATTCACGGCAAGAACAAGCATTGAACACCAATGCATAAATGACAATGCAACAATGCAACAATGTCAGTACATACATAATCCAAGCCTTCACATTCCACGCCGTCACGCCCATCGTTTTCGCTGTGCTGTGCCGTTTTGTAAATGACGTTGAGAAGGCATGGAAGCTGGGAAGCTCTAATCATGCAGGCTGTTAGTTAGTTAGTTAGTTAGTTATTGTGGTTGAGGGGCGCATCGCATGCAGGCTGTAATAACAGAAAAGAAGTTTGTTGGAAGAAAATGCATTTAAAAACATCATTCATCCCATTTCATATGGGGCATGGATGTTGTATTGCATGCTTATGAGGGGTAATTTGTCCCCTCAATGTTGGCTTTTCCCCATGGGCGTATGTTTCGGAAAATTATTGAGGGACCAGTGGAGTACCTATATTTGCGTCAAGCAGGAGGGGGCAAACGGATTTGCAGGGGGGAGGGCACCTACACCCATTAAAAAGTCCTTGGATTTCGACCGCTATTTTGTCAAAGGGTACATTTCGAAATAATATGATAAGTCATCAAATAAATTGTCCTGTGGAGGGGCCTAATCTACCACTATGGTTTCTGATTGGTCGGATTTCAACCCTAACTCCACCACTCAGTTCTAAGGTTTTCTTTTGGAATCCCTTGATAAGTTACCTCACACTGCTGAAATTACACCTATACCACAAACCCGGATCGGTATCCCAAAAAAATCAAGCTGGAGCCCTCCAAAAAAGGAGAGAGAGAGAGCAAATAAATGTCAGGGTCAGGAAAATGGCTCTGTTGCACCGAACATTTTTTTCAAGATGCCTTCAAAAATTGCGTATGACTTCGAAAAGCATACCGGATCTCGAAAAATCGGGGTGGGATACATGGCGTCAGAGGTTCGAAAAATCAGGCCGGGATTCGGACTTTTAATAAAAAAAACAGAAAAGATCCACGAAAATCGCGTTGAGCCCAGAAAGCTCGCGTTGGGTCTCAGGAACCACGTGCCTGGGCGCGATAAGTCGCGCTGGGACCCAGAAAAAGTCGCACCGAAGCCCCAGAATCATACTGGGGCCCCACAAATGTGTGTCAGAAGCCCCAAATATACACAGCGGGACCCTAAGAGTACAACGTTGCCAGAAAGTACAACTAACCCTCCAAAGCGCACAAAAGTCTCCCAAAAAGCGATAGGGCCTTAAAACATGCGTTGCAGCCCTAAATAAACATACCGGGAGCTCTAAGAAAAATACACTGCATGCTCGCAAGGCGCACAGGGGGTCATGAGAACGCACAAGGGCCTGGAAAAGAGGCTGGGGCCACGAAAGGCAACATGGTTCCAAAACGTACAAAACGACCGGGAGCTAAATAAACACATCGGGATCTTCGAAAACGCCCTGACCCGTAAAAAATACTCCGTGCACAAAAAAAAACGCAACAAAGCCCTAAAACGAGCAGGGTTTAGAAGATGTATTAGGCCCATAACTTCAAAGTAAAATGTATTACCCACACGTTAAAATACAAAATTTTACAATTTCAGGCATTGCAGTTCATAGCACCCGGTCGCCACAACGGCAACGTCAGTGCACGTGCACACCCATTTTTCATATTCGGTGCATTCGCCACACTTCGTGCGATGCTATGGTTTCTGCTAGGCCTTCTGCGTTTTGCTAATTGCTGCCACATGATAGACTTGCACCATATTTGGCGTGATGGAATGATTCGCATGGGCGTTCGCTTCGAAAAGTCGATTGATTAAATTCGATCATTAGTTTCCTACTTCCCACATTTTCTGGTAGCTATGAAATGCGGTTTCCGCTGAGCTTTGATGCACTTCATATCTTTGCTGCTATCCTCCCAGATTGGATACCGAACCGAGGCCAAGCCTCGGCGTTTTTTTTACCCGTTGCGTCTTTCTTGGTCTATGATTGTGTATTATGGCTCCAATCCATTTTTGTTAGGGGCCTAAAGCATTTTCGAACCCCCTGCTAGTTTTAGGGTTTGTTGAATTTTTGTACACCGAGGATTTTGACGTGTCAGGGCGTTTTCGAAGATCCCGATGTGTTTATTTAGCGCCGGTCTTTTTGTTTGTTTTGGAACCATGTTGCCTTTTGCGGCCCCAGCCACCTTTTCAGGCTATTGTGCGTTATCATGACCCTTGTGTGCCTTGAGAGCTTCCGGTGTATTTTTAGACCTCCCGGTATGTATATTTATGGCTGCAACGCTTGTGTTAAGGCCCTGTCGCTTTTTGTGAGACTGTGCGCTTTGGAGGGTCAGTTGTATTTTCGGCCCCCGTTGTGCTCTTAGGGTCCCGATGTGTTTATTTTGGGCTTCTGACGCACACTTGTGGGGCCCAAGTACAATTTTGGGGCTTCGGAACGATGTTTCTAGGTCCCAGAGTGGCTTATCGCACCCAGGCGCGTGGTTCCGGAGACCCAACCCCAGTTTTCTGGGCTCAATACGATTTTTTGAAACTTTTCTGATTTTTTTTAAAGTCCGAATCCCGGCCTGATTTCTCGAGCACTTGGCGCCATGTTTTTGTATCCCACCTCGATTGTTCGAGATCCGGTTTGTTTTTCGGTGCCGTACGCAATTTGTGAAGGCATCTGACAATATGTTCGGTGCTCCAGAGCCATTTTTTTACCTGGGCATTTAGTTGTTTGAATCCATCCTTATTTTGGAGGGCTCCAGCTTGATTTGTGTTTGTGTTTGTGGTCACACTGTGCTTGTATTTAGCTGCGTTGTATTTAGCTGTGGCCCCAACGCGATTTTGGCGGTTCCTGTCGCAATTTTTCGGGCCTCGGAGCGAGTTTTCCGGGGCTCGCCGTATTTATTTGGAGACCCATACGCGAATTCTGGTGGACCGACGCGAATTTTGGTGGCCCCAGCGCGATTTTTGAGGCCCCCAACACGATTCTTGGGAGCTTATCCCTCTCAGGATGGATGGGGCATTTGCCCCTTTGATATAGCACTGCGGCCACTGAAGGAGTTTTTTCCGTCCCAGAGTGACATTCCGGTTAAAATTGATTTTTGGGGCAGCTGCAACTTTTGGGGCCCCGGCGCGACCTTCTGGGCCTCCAGTGTGATTTTCAAGGGATGCAACGCGACTTTTTTGGGTCCAATGTGATCTTTTGGGCCCCGACGTCATTTTCTTGGATCCCTAGCGCGAGCTATAGCGGCCTCAACACTTTTTGGGGTCCAATGCGTTTTGGAGGCTTTTGGCGTCATTGTTGGGCCCACAGAGTGATTATTCATGTCCGGATTGTTCTTCGTTGCTCCGGCGTCATTTGTTTTGGTCCCAATGAGACTTTTGGGGCACGGTACGACCTGTCGTGCCCCTGGCATGATTTTCGTGGTCCGGGCGTGAATTTTCGGTACCCCAGGCTCAGCGTAATTTGCGGGGGCCCCGGCCGGATCTTTTGGGGCCCATATCGTGATTTTAAAATATCCAGACTCGACTCTTACTATTTCTTAGGTGGTTCTTCTTGCAAATTATAGGCCTCCTGTCGCGTCGTCTCATTTCCTAGAGCCTTTTTACCGGTTTTCGATGTCTCCTTGTGTGTCCTACCCTCCTCCATATTCAATGGTCCTCCTCTCCCGTCTTGGAGGGCCTCTTGCATTTTGGGGCCCCTTTAACATGGCATGGGGCTTCCTCTCATCTTCGAGGGGCATTTTCTGCCAAATTAGGGGCCTCTTGCCACGCCTCGTGTTCCTCCTCCTTTATCCTGGCAAAGCCTTACCCGTCTTGAGGGATCTTCAATTTTGGAAACCTCACCTCCTTCCATACCTGCTATCACTCCCATCTTAAGGGCCTCCTCTCATTTCCTGGGAACTCTTTCCGTTCTTCGGGACCTCATTTGGTCCTAGAGACCTACTCCTTCCCGAGTCCGGCAGGTGCCTCATTTCTCCTCTAGAGGCCTTCTTTTTCAAATTAGGGGCCTCCTCTCACGTCTTGGGGGCCTCCTGCTCTGCGTTCTCCTGCTCTGCGCTCTGGATTCGATCTTTACCCATCTTAGGGGTGGTCTCTTATCTCCTGGTGGACTCCTCTTCTCTCCCAGGCGCCGCCTCTGCTAAATTACTGGCAACCTTTCCTATCTTAGTGGTCTTGTTATTTCCGGGGACCTTCTTAGCCGTCTTCGAGCCTTCTTTTCCGCTTGGGAGCCATCTCTCTTATCCAATGGCCTTTCTCTCCTATTTTAGGGGCCTCCTCGTTCATCATGGGGTCTCGTTTCTGATCTTGTGTCGTTCTCTTCCGAATTAGGTGCCTCCTGCCACGTCTCTGGATCATCCTTTTCTATGTCGGTGGAACCTCACCCGTTTGGGGCCTGCTTTTGCGTCTCCGAAACCTCATCTCATATCTTCCTTCCTTTTCCGTCTTAGGTCCTCCTCTCATATTCTGGGGCCTCCTGTCCGGTGTTGGAGCCTCTTTTGCAATCCTGGTTGCCTCCGTGCCATTTTTGACACTCTCTTGATTTCTGGGGACTCCTACCCTCTCCTAGGTGACTCCTTTTTCAAATTAGGGGCCTCCTCTCACGTCATGGGGGCCTCCTCATCTGTGTCTGGAGCCTCATTATCCTCTTAGCATGGTGCTTTTGCGTCCTAGTCCTAGATCTTCTCTTCGAAGTTCCTCCTCTTCCAAAATATGGGCCTCATCTGGCTGGTCTCGGTGGCCTTCTCTCATTCCTGCGGAAACCTTCCTACCCGTCTTGGGGCCCCTATTGCGTCCGGAGAACTCTCCCTATCAGGTCTTAATTTTATATTGCAGGGGCATCTTCCGTCTTGGGGGCCTCGTGTTCCAACTTAAGAATATCCTGCCACCCATCGGAAGCCTTTTCGTCTAACCTGGGTGGCTTCTTGCCCGTCTCGGTGGCATCCTTTCCGTCCTGAGGGCCTCCTTTTCGTGCTGGGGTCTCCTTTTCGTCCTGGGGCCTCCTTTTCGTCCTGGGGGCTACCTTCCTATCTCTGTTCTCTGTTCTACGTCTAGTCCTACGTCCTTTTCGTCCTTGGGTGCATCCTTTTCGTTCTAGGGGCCTCCTTTTCGTCCTGGGGCCTCCTTTTCGTCCTGGGGGGGCCTCCTTTTCGTCCTGGGGGCCTCCTTCCAATCTCCGTTCTACGTCTTGGGGCCTCCTTTTCGTCCTTGGGTGCATCCTTTTCGTCATGGAGTCTCCCTTTTCGTCCTGGGGGCCTCCTTTTCGTCCTGGGGGCCTCCTCCCAATCTCTGTTCTAAGTCTTGAGGCCTCCTTTTCGTCATGAGGGCCTCCTCCCAATCTCTGTTCTACGTCTTGGGGCCTCTTTTTCGTCCTGGAGGCCTCTTTTTCGTCCCGGGGAGGCCTCCTTTTCGTCCTGGGGGCCTCCTCCCAATCTCTGTTCTACGTCTTGAGGCCTCCTTTTCGTCATGGGGGCCTCCTCACAATCTCTGTTCTACGTCTTGGGGCCTCTTTTTCGTCCTGGGGGCCTCCTTTTTCGTCCCGGGGGCCTCCTTTTCGTCCTGGGGGCCTCCTCCCAATCTCTGTTCTACGTCTTGAGGATTCCTTTTCGTCATGGGGCCTCCTTTTCGTCATGGGGCCTCCTTTTCGTCCTGGGGGCCTCCTCCCAATCTCTGTTCTACGTCTCTTATAGAGACCTGATTATATTTCCTGGTGGCCTCGTCAGTTTTGAGGCCTCATTGACAGCATGATATTCTGTCCCGTCGACCTCCTTGCTCACCTTTTTTGCTGTGCATTTGCGGATAGGGGCCTCCTCAAATTTCAGGGGGCGGCGCCCCCTCTGTTTCACGGCAGGGGGGGCGACTGCCCCCCTGCCCCCGGTGGCGACGCCCTTGGACCTGATACGTGAGTGTGGCTGTGAACCGGATAGGTGGATGTGGCTGTGGACCTGATAGGTGGGTGTGGCGCTGGACCTGATGGGTGAAGCACGACCTCTGCTACTGTTTTGTTCCTGCTACGACCTCTGCTACAGCACGACCTCTGCTGCAGCTACTGTTTTGTTCCTGAGGCCAGACCTCTCCGTGGTTGAGTCGTGAACAATATGCTGTGAACTGCTCAGACCCGTGATGGTTGGCTCGTGTACGATTGGTGGACAATACAGTCGACAGGTTGCGTGTCCGGTCACCTGTGTGGTCTAACGGGTGGGTCCATTCGACGTCAAGATGTTTGCTAACGTCGGCGACCAAAGCTACCGATTACACCTTTCCATTTTGTTTGGTCATTTTTAGTTAGGAAGTTTCCTCGTTAGACCCACGTTGCTCCACATGCCTTCGTCAACGAGCGCTCATCCCCATTCTTCCTCCGTTCTACGCAGGTCAAGGTCACGTAAGCTAGAGACCTGCTATAATCGATGCCGATTTACTCCATCGCCAAGCTCGCATTGTCCTCGTCCACGGGATGTAGTCCCACAGCTTGTCTTCTCCACACACCGACGCTCATTCTCCCTCGCAATCATCTTGCACGATCCTGGGATAGAGACCTACGTTACCAGTTACTGACCAAGCTTCTCCGACCATGCTATCGCCGGTCCGGACGTACTCACTGATGCTATGAAACTGTACTTGGCATGTGACCTGACTCCCGTAGCATGTCTCTTGTTCAGGCTCCCGAACATATCTGGTGTCTGACCGATCTCCCGTAACATGTCTGGTGTCTGACCGATCTCCAGTAACATGTCTGGTGTCTGACCATGTTCCCGTAACATGTTCGGTGTCTGACCGTGCTCCCGTAACATGTCTGGTGTCTGACCGTGCTCCCGTAACATGTCTGGTGTCTGACCGTGTTCCCGTAACATGTCTGGTATCTGATCAGGCCTCCGTACCATGTCTGGTGTCTGGCCGATCTCCCGTAACATGTTCGGTGTCTGACCAGGCTCCCGTAACATGTATGGTGTCTGACCGTGCTCCCGTACCATGTCTGGTGTCTGGCCGATCTCCCGTAACATGTTCGGTGTCTGACCAGGCTCCCGTAACCTGGTGGCCGGTCAGAAGATCACGGTGGAGATTCCGTTCTATAAGCCGTGCCTGGTCAGCTGGGCGACGGCGCGCGGGCCCGACGAGGCCGACCAGCGTGACCAGGGCCAGATGCCTGGCGATCAGCTCGGCGCCGGCGGCATCGACAGCAGCATGTTCGCGTCAGTACCACATGCAGTACCACTGGCTCCCAGCGCGGCTCCAGCTCAGTCTCGGCTCGGTCCTCGCTAATTCCTAGCTCAGTCTCGTCTCGGTCCTCGTTAATTTCCAGCGCAGTCTGGGTTCGGTTCTCGCTAGTTCCCAGCTCAGTCTCGGCTCAGTCCTCTCTAGTTCCCAGGTTAGCCTCGGCTCGGTCCTCTCTAGTTCCCAGCTCAATCTCGGCTCGGTCCTCTCTAGTTCCCAGGTTAGCCTCGGCTCGGTCCTCTCTAGTTCCTAGCTTAGCCTCGGCTCGGCCCTCGCTATTTCCTGGCGTAGTCTCGGCTCGATCCTCGCTAGTTCCCAGCTCAGTCTCGGCTCGGTCTTCGCTAGTTCCCAGCTCAGTCTAGGCTGGGTCCTCGCTAGTTCCCAGCTCGGTCTTGGCTCCATTCTCCCTTGCTCCCAGCTTAGCCTCGGCTCGGTCCTCGCTGGTTCCCGGCGTATTATCTAATCAGCTAGATTGTAGCCTTCTGTCGTGGTCTCCTCTGATGATGGTAGTGCTGCTGGTGAGGTCGTGTCTTGTTAGTGCTTCTGATGATGGTAGTGCTGCTGGTGAGGTCGTGTCTTGTTAGTGCTTCTGATGATGGTAGTGCTGCTGGTGAGGTCGTGTCTTGTTAGTGCTTCTGATGATGGTAGTGCTGCTGGTGAGGTCGTGTCTTGTTAGTGCTTCTGATGATGGTAGTGCTGCTGGTGAGGTCGTGTCTTGTTAGTGCTTCTGATGATGGTAGTGCTGCTGGTGAGGTCGTGTCTTGTTAGTGCTTCTGATGATGGTAGTGCTGCTGGTGAGGTCGTGTCTTGTTAGTGCTTGGTTGTGTTCTTGGAATAAGCGTTGCTTGGGAGCGCCATCTCGCAGGTGCATAATTAGGCGTCGAAAGAATGGTGGTAGTGACGCCAATGTAGTCGGAGTTGTTGCGAAGTTTGCAATCTCCATCGGGACATCTGTATTTGTAGACCACATTGGCTTGTTTTAGAGAGATGGTATTCTTTGAGATGTTGTTTCGAAGTATGAGGTACTTGGTTTTCTAGAGTTAACACAAAAACAACTGACGAAGTGTAATTATGCCCTGGTCTTTAACCAGTTCTTCAATATATGTATATATATATATATATATATATATATATATATATATATATATATATATATATATATGCCATTTCCATTTTTCCACATCCCATTTCTCCCGCTTTTGTATCTTTTCCATCGTCCTGTTATTTTTTAACGTGGCTATTGGTCACGTGTGCAGCTACCTTGCCTGGGCATGTGACACCTTATTTATGGACAGTGAAGTGTTTCAAAGTTCGATGATGATTAATTCATGTTGTTCTTCCAGTCACGTGCTGAGGAACTGGAAGTGGAGACGGGCGGAGAAGGTGACGGTGCGACCCTCCGTAGATGAGGTAATGGTACGCGTTTCGACATTGCATGCATTTGTACGTGTTTGGTGTCACCTTTAGCTGTCACACTGCGTTGTCCCTGTCTGTTGGGCTGCCCTGCTCACTCCAATCATATCGCTGGAGCAGAACTATGGCTTATGCGTTGATCCGTCCGGTTCCGTTCTGCTCTGTTCTGACGACTCTACGTCAGCTACGTGCTGCTTGAGTCCTGCACATACTCGGAACGCAAGTTCTAGATGATGTCTGGCTGGTATGAAGTTGGTGTGCAAATTTACGTCTGTCTCAGCTCTCACTGTGCAGCGGCACTCCTTCCCCAGTGGGTGGGGCTGAGGGGCGGGGTTGTCGCCTTGCCTGCCGACCGGCGTTTCGGTCACGCTGACGTGTCACGTGGTCATGTCGCCAGGAGGCGGCGCCGCGGCCGAAGCGTCGGCGCACGATACTGGAGCGGCGGGAACTGGCCGGCCTGAGCAGCGCTCGCCGAGCCGAGAGCGCGCACAGACTCGGCCCTGTCGTCGACGTCCAGATCCACAAGGTAGGTGGCACGGTGCCCACATCCATGTGTGTACCGCGACGTCCAGATCCACAAGGTGTGTGACACGGTGCCCACATCCATGTCGTGTGTACCGCGACGTCCAGATCCACAAGGTGTGTGACGCGGTGCCCACACCATTTTGTACCACTCCAATCCAAAAGGAGGTGGCTCCACGACTCAGATCCACAAGGTGTGTGACGCGGTGCCCACATCCATGTCGTGTGTACCGCGGCGTCCAGATCCACAAGGTATGTGGCACGATGCTCACATCCATGTGTGTACCACGACGTCCAAATGCACACGGTGTGTGATATGGTGCCCATGTCCGTGTCGTGTGTACCACGACATCCAGAGCATCCACATGTGGTGACACGGTGCTCGCATCCATGTGTGTACCACGTTGTCCAGACCCACAAGATGTGTGACACGGTGCTCATATCCATATGTGTGCCACGGCGTACAGATCCACAAGATGTGTGACACGGTGCCCACATCCATGTCGTGTGTACCACGGCATCCAGACCATCCACATGAGGTGAGGTGCCCACATCCATGTGTGTACCACGATGTCCAGACCCACAAGATGTGTGACACGGTTCCCATATCCGTGTCGTGTGTATCACGACGTCCAGCCCGTCTCGGGGTCTTTTTACGCGCCCCCCCCCCGTCCTGAGGTTTACCGCGGATAGCGATAAAACGGCCCGCGGCAGCGCGCCGAAATTTGGCATACCTTTTCCCACATTAATTTGGCATATTGTGTGAAAATTTTGAAGTCATGTCATGTACAGTGAACGAGTTATTCAAGGTCATATGAGGTCACCTCCACACAAAATTCAACCAGTCGTTCCGCTTTAACAGATAAAGATATTTGAATTAAACTGTCAGCATTTGCTTATTTTTAGGCATGCAACAAAATGCACCAAAGGAATTTGTTATTTTTTGTTTTGTTTTTGATGATGTATAAGTTTTGCATATTTGCCCACTAGGGATAAAATCGAAGATTCCAGCTAATATAATAATTTTTACGAGTGCAAGCTGACTTGAAACAACGTTTTGCCGTCCGCTCCACCCATTAGAAAAAAGGAGAAAAATGAAAGAAAATTGAACACTCAACATTTTGAAAATTTCAAAAATAAAATACAACGTTGATTTTGAATGCGAAAATATTTTAAGGCAATGGTGTATTTCGCCTTCTTTTTCTGATTACAAATTATTTTTGTTTTTAAAAACTCCCCCGAAATGAACTCCCCAGAGCCAAAAACAGGATGTCAGTTGTGATCACATATACCCCTCTAATGACGTCACTTTGGTGGTTAAATTTGGGGGTGGTTTCGGACCATACTCGTCGAGCGCTTTCCGATGACACCATTTTCGTTTTCCTGCAACGCTTAGTTTGGAAGTTAGAGGGGGCGTAAAGGGAACCTCCTCCGAGACGAGGTGTGAGGATCTGACCGGGAAGGCCGGGGCGGATTAATAGGCAGCTGTCCGTGCCAATTGTCCAGCTGCCTCTGAAACTATCGAGTACGTGAGGGACTGTAGGCACGTAGTGCCGGTATATAAGCACAACGTCTTGACAAGATAAAAGGAACGGTGTTTGCTTTGAAGTTGATGGAGAAACCGAACTCGAACTCGATGATAATTATGCACCTTGGCACTTTAATTTCAAGAAAATCCAATCATTTGATATGCTAATTGCAAATTATTGCGAAGGTATAATCTCCTCCAACGTGCCGATTGGAGGGGTGCCCCCTCCCCCAAGTTGACGGAGCTCATGGTCGGTCTTCTCGCCGTCCGTGTGTGTCGACATGTGTCTGACGTGTCTCTCTGTGTGTGTGTGCTCGGACAGCCGTCAGACGGCTCATGGCCGGGCTTCTCGCCGTCCGTGTGTGTCGACATGTGTCTGACTCTCTCTTTGTGTGCTCGGACAGCCGTCAGACGGCTCATGGTCGGTCTTCTCGCCGTCCGTGTGTGTCGACATGTGTCTGACGTGTCTCTCTGTGTGTGTGTGCTCGGACAGCCGTCAGACGGCTCATGGCCGGGCTTCCCGCCGTCCGTGTATGTCGACATGTGTCTGACGTGTCTCTCTGTGTGTGTGTGCTCGGACAGCCGTCAGACGGCTCGGACATCGAGCGTCCGATCCTGGTGACCCGAGGCAGGAACGTCCGCCGCACCACGGCCGGCCAGAAGCGCTCCGCCTCCACTGCCTCCGGCAACTGCCAGACGGCGCCCAGCCGCAAGCGTGCCGCCACCGCATCCGGCGACGGTGGGTGGCGGCGATTGATGGCTGAATGGCTGTTCTGCCGCTCGGCCGCCGGCCTATCCGTGTCGGTGTGTGGGCTGCTGTCTGGCGCCGCTGCCAGGCCGATCTGCAGGTCGTGGTCGGGTCGGCGTCATAGTGCCGTTAGATCTGCACTGGCGGGCAACCTCATTCTGGCGCCAGATCTGGGCCGGGGGTGGAGTCAGTACGAATGGAACTGGGTCGAGATCGAGTCAGCACGACGCAACTGGATCTGGGTCCGGATGAAGTCAGCACGACTGGATCTGGGTCGGAAGTAGAGTCAGCGCGACTAGATCTGAGTCGGAAGTAGAGGCAGCGAGACTAGATCTGGGTCGGAGGTGGAGTTAGCGAGACTGGATCTGGATCGGGGCGGAGTCAGGACGACTGGATCTTGACCGTTAACGTTCGTCGTCTTTTGGTATATCTGTGGATATGTTGGTCGGTCATCCATTAATGTTTATCTCGCCCAGCTGAAAGTTCGGGAGGATTGCATATTACGAACGTTACTTCCACTCGTGCTTGTCCGAATCCTTCTGGTTGGCGTACATTTACGAAAAAAATGGTCTATATCTGATCTACTGTCGCTGGAGTGGGTGTATATCTATAGCTGGGACGGCTGTGTATGTATAACTGGGACGGGTGTATATGTATCTCTGGAGTGTGTGTAGATGGGACGGGTGTGTATGTATCGCTGGGACGGTTGTGCATGTATCGCTGTGTATGTGTCGCTGGGTCGTCTGTGCGTATCGCTGGGTCGGCTGTGTGTGTATGTGTCGCTGGGTCGGCTGTGTGTCCGTATGCTGATGCTGACTGTAACGGCTGGTCGGCTGTGTATGTGTGAGTGTCACTGGGTCGGCTGTGTGTGTATGTGTCGCTGGGTCGGCTGTGTATGTGTGTGTGCCACTGGGTCGGCTGTGTGTGTATGTGTCACTGGTCGGCTGTGTATGTGTGTGTCGCTGGGTCGGCTGTGTGTTCGTATGTTGATGCTGACGGTAGCGGCTAGTCGGCTGTGTATGTGTGCGTATCGCTGGGTCGGCTGTGTGTGTGTATGCTGATGCTGACGGTAGCGACTGGTCGGCTGTGTATGTGTGCGTATCGCTGGGTCGGCTGTGTATGTGTGTGTGCCACTGGGTCAGCTGTGTGTGTATGTGTCACTGGTCGGCTGTGTAGTGTGTGGTTCGCTGGGTCGGCTGTGTGTCCGTATGCTGATGCTGACGGTAGCGGCTAGTCGGCTGTGTATTGTGCGTATCGCTGGGTCGGCTGTGTGTGTGTATGCTGATGCTGACGGTAGCGACTGGTGTGTGCGTATTGGTCGTGTTATGTGTGTGCCACTGGTCGGCTGTGTTATGTGTCACTAGTCGGCTGTGTATGTGTGAGTGTCGCTGGGTCGGCTGTGTGTATGTATGTGTCGCTGGGTCGGCTGTGTGTCCGTATGTTGATGCTGACGGTAGCGGCTGGCCGATGCCGCAGCTCCGGCGCGTCGGCAGCAGAGCGGCCGTGGCCGTGGCAAGTCTAGTGGCCATGACCGCAGCGGTCTCGCCACCTGTCTTTCGGAGCGGCGGCTCCGGGTCGCCCGGCCTGGCACGCGTACCAAGATCGAGCGCGTCGTGCGCACCAAGAAACGCGGACCCAAGCCGCCGCGCGACGACACCGACAAGCGCGCCCTGTCACTGCTCAAGAAACAGTGAGTTCTGCCACGGCTGGTGGGATCGCTCCCAGTAGGTGGTCTGCCACGGCTGGTGGGACCGCTCCCAGTAGGTGGGCTGCCACGGCTGGTGGGATCGCTCCCAGTAGGTGGGCTGTCACGGCTGGTGGGACCGCTCCCAGTAGGTGGGCTGTCACGGCTGGTGGGACCTCTCCAGTAGGTGGGCTGCCACGCTGGTGGGATCGCTCCCAGTAGGTGGGCTGTCACGGCTGGTGGGACCGCTCCCGGTAGGTGGGCTGCCACGGCTGGTGGGACCGCTCCCAGTAGGTGGGCTGCCACGGCTGGTGGGACCGCTCCCAGTAGGTGGGCTGCCACGGCTGGTGGGACCGCTCCCAGTAGGTGGGCTGTCACGGCTGGTGGGACCGCTCCCGGTAGGTGGGCTGCCACGGCTGGTGGGCCCGACCTCTCCCGGTAGGTGGGCTGCCACGGCTGGTGGGACCGCTCCCAGTAGGTGGGCTGCCACGGCTGGTGGGACCGCTCCCAGTAGGTAGGCTGCCAGTAGGTGTGATGTCGGACGAGTACTGGTCGCACAGAAGGCAGTCGTTTAGGGCACGCGTGTTGCTCAGACACCGGAGCACAGCGTTCATAAAACATGCGTTGCCTATGGTCCGTGGTCCAATGTTGTCCCTGATCTGGCACAGTTCTCCGGATCCGGTCCCATTTCACCCCAGATATGATGCGATGTCGTTGCTGAGTTGGCACAGTTTCCCTCATCCCGTATCATCGCATCCCAGATATGCCATGTCGTCCCTGATCTGGCACGGTTTCACAGATCCAGTGCCATATTTTCGCCGACCGAGTGTCATGCGATAGTATTTCAGCAGCATGTCGCCTTCATCCGATGCTGTGTGAACCCGGTCGGGCACTAGTCGTCCCCGCCACAATGTGACCCGTACCTGATACGACATCCGATGCTATGTGGACCCGATTGGGCACTGAGCTGTCCCTGCCACAATGTGACCCGTACCTGATACGACATCCGATGCTATGTGGACCCGATTGGGCACTGAGCTGTCCCTGCCACAATGTGACCCGTACCTGATACGACATCCGATGCTATGTGGACCCGATTGGGCACCAGTTATCCCCGCTACAATGTGACCCGTACCTGATACGACATCCGATGCTATGTGGACCCGATCGGGCACTGAGCTATCCCTGCCACAATGTGACCAGTACCTGACACGACACTGCTCATCGATGATCACATAACTGTGATGCGGACTTTTTCACCCCTTTTGTACAAGCGTAGAGTTCACTTCACGTTTTGTGACCTAAGAAACGCAGTAATGTCATTATGGTCATGGTTAACTGGCCTTAATCTTACCCTATTGTCTTCCATGTGGCCTGAAACTGTGATCTGGTCTGCCCTCTGTGACAGATACTGTGATTTATGACTGTCGTATCGCTGTGTAATGTAAGACCCGTCGTCTCACAGACTGCCTGTGTCTATTGGAACTTTCTGTGGCCCAGGACTGTGTTCTGACCTGGCTTCCGTGTCCCGATGTTGTGTTGGCTCTGGTCTGGCCTTGGTGAGCTGAGACCGTGTTCTAGGCTGACCTGACCGCTCTGACAGGCGTTGTGACTGGTCGGAGCCGGAGAACACCTACCTGCTGCTGGCGCGTGTGGCTCTGGGCCTGCTGTCCGACACGTACAAGGTGCCCAGCCGGCAGTACCTGACCGTTCGCAACGCACTGCACGAGACCATCGAGGTGGGTGTCGGCGGCTGGTGGGAGGTGCTGTCTCAGCGTGTATCGGCGGCTGGTGGTGGTGGGAGGTGCTGTCTCAGCGTGTGTCGGCGGCTGGTGGGAGGTGCTGTCTCAGCGTGTGTCGGCGGCTGGTGGGAGGTGCCGTCGCAACTGTGTCGGCGGCTGGTGGGAGGTGCTGTCTCAGCGTGTGTCGGCGGCTGGTGGTGGTGGGAGGTGCTGTCTCAGCGTGTGTCGGCGGCTGGTGGGAGGTGCTGTCTCAGCGTGTGTCGGCGGCTGGTGGTGGTGGGAGGTGCTGTCTCAGCGTGTGTCGGCGGCTGGTGGGAGGTGCTGTCTCAGCGTGTGTCGGCGGCTGGTGGGAGGTGCCGTCGCAACGTGTCGGCGGCTGGTGGGAGGTGCTGTCTCAGCGTGTGTCGGCGGCTGGTGGTGGTGGGAGGTGCTGTCTCAGCGTGTGTCGGCGGCTGGTGGGAGGTGCTGTCTCAGCGTGTGTCGGCGGCTGGTGGGAGGTGCTGTCTCAGCGTGTGTCGGCGGCTGGTGGGAGGTGCTGTCTCAGCGTGTGTCGGCGGCTGGTGGGAGGTGCCGTCGCAACGTGTGTCGGCGGCTGGTGGGAGGTGCTCTCTCAGCGTGTGCCGGCGGCTGGTGGGAGGTGCTGTCTCAGCGTGTGTCGGCGGCTGGTGGGAGGTGCTGTCTCAGCGTGTGTCGGCGGCTGGTGGTGGTGGGGGTGCTGTCTCAGCGTGTGCCGGCGGCTGGTGGGAGGTGCTGTCTCAGCGTGTGTCGGCGGCTGGTGGGAGGTGCCGTCGCAATGTGTCGGCGGCTGGTAGGAGGTGCTGTCTCAGCGTGTGTCGGCGGCTGGTGGGAGGTGCTCTCTCAGCGTGTGTCGGCGGCTGGTGGGAGGTGCTGTCTCAGCGTGTGCCGGCGGCTGGTGGGAGGTGCTCTCTCAGCGTGTGTCGGCGGCTGTTGGTGGTGGGAGGAACTGTATCAGCGTGGCACTTCGTCAGTGCTAAAATAATGGTTCTTCGTTAGGTGTGAGATGTCGAAACGAGTTTAGTAGGATGTCGAAATTTTCCATGATAGCAATGTCGCTGAACACGTTCTTTCAACACTGCTGATCCAACAGCGTACTCATGCGTACCTTTTTCGCTTGTTCCCCGATGCCTAATAAGAGAGACCACCTCATAGGTGCAATGATACGGGATCCTCTTATCTGGAATTGTGTTAAAAGATGTTCGTATCACATGATCTGCAATGGTGGGTATAGGCATGATACTTATGAACGGGGTACTGTTAGAAATTAGATATGAAAACATCATAAAGACTCATCAACAAGCACGATGTGGGTACTTCTTTGGAAGTGATGTCGATTCAGTGTTCAGAAAGTGGTATATCAGAAAGAAAGTAGTATAAGCTATATGATCAACATGGTCGACGCGCCCTAAAGCACCCCCCCCCCCCCAGAAAGTGGTCTATTCCACCTTATTTAACGAATAAGTTATCACTGTACCCCGCACAGTCTGGCTATGCCGTCGTTTGAATGTGGAGCTGGACGGGTAGCTGTGGCCGGCTGACCGGGGCCCGGTGTGACTGATGGTACTCTGCTCCGACCAGGAGTCGCGCAACAAGACGGTGTTGGCCGTGCAGCGGCGAATCGCCTTCATGCTGAAGCGCAGTCAGACTGCGGCCAACGTCAGTCTGACCATCCAGGAGCACTTCTTCGACCCCCAGATACGCCGCCTGTTGGGCTCCAAGGTAGGCGTGCCGACCGTGGCGGACCTCACTCCTTCGTCTGTTACTTGGCTCCCCTCCTCATCCGCTCGCACTTCTCTGCTGACCGGAAATGTGTCAGTTTCCCTGGGTAGTGGGGTGCACGTTGCCATCCTGAAGCCACTTCTTCGCTGAAGTGTCCAAAGGGTGGCCAGAGTGTAGAGTTAGACTGCGCCCCAGCGTCGGCGGCGTCACACGTTAGCCGACCGCGGGCGACTGGACCGGAGGAACAACTTCTCCAGGTGGAAGACGGTCGTCGAGCCGACGTCTGCCGCTAACCTGGACAGCGGTCTCGAGAGCGGCGCACGGTGCAGCTGAAGACCGTTCAGGACGTGCCGGACAAGAGGTTCGGTTGCCGGTACGATGTCTACCTTGTAATAGTTGTGGTCGTGTCAGTGGTAAACGTCATTACCAGTCATCCAGACGACTGCTGTACCCGTCTCGCGGCCGAACGCTTTTGCCACCAACTCCCGCCGCCGAACATGCGCTGTATGACCATCGCAGTCGATGCGCCCATAAGCCCAACTCGATAACGGTGCCCTCTGTCGCCTCACCAGTGTTATCGCCTCGGACCCGCCGGAGCAGGTTTCCCCTGACTCTACCGCCAGCTGGGCGTCTCGCAATAGAGTCGCTCAGGAGCAGATACATGCAAGGTGGAGCCAGGCGAACTGGGCAGCTCTCCACTGTTTGGATCAGTGGGGCGCCTGGCCGACCACTGTGCTGCTGGTTAGGCACTGTGAGGAGACTTCGCACGTTGTTGCCCTCCAACTTCAGCATACTAGATGCTGCTGCAGGCCAGCTCGAGGAATCGCAGCGCTCCGTAGTGGATTATGTGATAACGGAACAAGAACAACGAAAGACCAATATGACAAAATGATACCGAGTTTGCACATATCACGATGCAGATAGACGGCATGGAGTTCAGCGGGATCGATTTTCAAACCACTCCTTGCTTTTGTTCTTCTGAAGTAAGCATCCTGGCTGAACTGGCCGCCACACATGTCTGCATTGACCACTGTTAGACCCGCAGGCATCTCTTGTTTCAAGATAACGGCGTATCGCCTTTCGGTTTATAGTGACAGTTGAAGTGTGTAGCATTTCGTTTGACCGCTTGGCCGTGGCCGCGCTGGGTAAGATAGGTAACACCGGATAGCCGGTCTGCGACGTTGTACGGCCCTTTCTGATCAAATGACAGTTTGGGGCATATGCTTATTTTCCTCTTAGTGTTATACAGCCATGTTTGATCTGGCTTCAGACATTTTAAGTGGCTTTGATACCCTACTGATCCGTTATGTAATCAGCTGTAATCTTCAGGCGACGACGTGCACGATCATGCATATCTTTGCGTGCTTTTAGCGGCAAACGGAATATACAACATATTTTCCTATTCTCTCCCTGCTATCGATCATATTCTATCTCTAACTCTGTCATTGAAACGTCAGTAAGGAGTAAAGTATACATCATGCGCGAATCGTATGACTCATATTATATGAGTCATATATTATTATCATATGTTATATATGATATATAACATTAGTTCTCTTTCGGTCTCAATAAACAACTAAAGTGTGTTATGATGCACCATCAACCATCGGCACTAATAGTTCACCGTGCGACAAGTATTTCGTTCGCCGACACCTTCATTCTGAAGCGTTGAATGGATTTTCTTAACCCTCCCCGTCTTTCCGGTCATATCCTCACACCCCGTCTCGGTGGGGAGGGGGTTGATACACCCCCTCTAATCTCCAAACTAAGCGTCGCACGAAAACGAAGGATTTGTCATCGGAAAGCGCTCGACGAGTAGGGCCAGACAACACCCCCAAAATTTTATCCACTCCAAAAGTGACGTAGCCCCGCAGTGGGGTCAGCCTCGTTGCTCGGCTGGCTAGATAAATGGCGCTCTCTCGGGTTACCACAGCCTCACTCGTCCTTCCATCCACACGCTCCCATTCCAATGTCCATCTCATTTCAACATCCATGTCCTTCACCTGGCCCTGCGACACCAACTCTCCCTACTATGAGCAGGTAGGACAACTTCCCCTGTCCTGCCCACCAGCTCCGTTTTATCGGGGTAGCCGCGCCCCCTCGGCCCGCCCTCCGGGGTTGACGGTGTCCTGGAGGTTGAGGTCCCCCGTCGCACGGTGCTAGTTGTGACGGGGACCAACACACCTCTGGTCCCGATATCCCGGAGGGGCGGGCAGGCCCGTGGGGCCTCACGCGGGCCAAGTGGCTCGTCGCCTCGGGCCGGGGACCTGGGAGTCGTCCCAGTTTCTGCCGGCCCGGCCGGCTGGGGTCAAGGGGTGGGCGGTGCTGGATCCCGGTCGGGGTGGTGAGTCTCTCTGTCCCGGCCGGGCGAAGGCGCCGCCTGCCCCGTATAACTCCTCGGGCGCCTGTCGTCCTCCCGTCCGCGGGACCCAGGCGTCCCCCCAGTAGGGCCCCTTCGTGGTGGGGCGCCCGAGGAGTTGAAACCAATACACTTCCATGGATTCTCCTGACACACAACTATACCCTCGCCCTAGTCTTGACTCGGACGATTCGTCGTTCCAGTCTTCCACATCCCAGTCCCGCGCCTCCGTGAGGCCTGTTTTAGACGCTGTCTCGGATGGCCCTTCTATGGATTCTCGTCCCGTCGGGGCGACGCGACCTGATAAGACACCTGAGCGTGAAACCGAAGTAGAGCCCGAGTTCGTCGACCCAACAGTCTTGATCCTGTCTAGTTCAGAGCTCAGACTGTCCGACCTCAGCCCTTTCCAACGGTGTGAGGGCACTGAGCGATTCGGTACGGTGGTACGGTGCGGCAAATTGGTTGATGGCGGCATCGAAGTTGAATTTTCGGATCCGGAGGAAGCTAGGCGGGCGTTAAAAGCCACACTCTTTACGTTTACGTACACCATCGATGGTAGACGCGTACAAAGGACAGTGCCCCTAAATGTGAAAACTCACCACTCTAAAAACTGCTCCAGAGGTGTCATCACTTGCCATGACCTACAAGGTGTGACAAGTGAAGAAATTGTGCGCGGTCTTGCGGCGTTCGGTGTCCTGGAAGCTAGAAGACTGAAAACGAAAAGGGACGGCGTTTCACACGACACAGACAACATTGTACTTACTTTTAACTCCCAAACACAGCCTACCCATGTGAGAATCGGGCATGTTAGGGTCAGGGTCCGCGTTTATCGACCAATCCCGATGAGATGCTTCGCCTGTCACAGGTACGGACACACCAGCCGCCACTGTCGATCAAAGCCGAGGTGTCTGCAATGTGCATCCTCGGATCATTCTGTGGACTCTTGCACATCGGAAACCTTGTGCTGTCCAAACTGCAAGGGCGATCATTCTGCTCGTGACCGAGTCTGCCCGGTTTTCAAACGGGAGCAGAGTATCATAAGATTGAAGTGTGACAGGGGCGTGTCATTCCGAGAAGCTCGAGAAATGACCAATGCGGCCACTCCACCTCGCTCTTACGCGGCCGTGGTGGCCAGCTCCACCCATGCCCTTCAACCCGAGTCATCCCAGGAGCGAACAAACATGCCACCTACTACACCTGCACCACGGAGCTGTGATCCTCCTAGAAACGATGCTCTGGATAAGATGACAGCCCGCCAATTGATAGGCCTGCTAAAGGAATGTGGTCTGGCAATAATCCAGGTAAACTCAGAAGATGAAATCCCGGCGGCAGTAACTGGAGTTGCAGCCGACTACGTCTTACCGGCTTGCCCTGCTGTTGTGCAGACAGAAACTTCGTTCAGTTCCACAAAACAACGTCGTCCTGAGCAGCGCACGATCGCCTGCCAAACTGACGCTACCGCAACTCCGGTGACTGAACCGATCATGGTGGCATCCACTCAAACAACTCTAGCAGAATTCCATACTTTACCACCCCCGTCGACTGTTTTACCTCTCCGATCGACCAGCTCATTGCCGTCACTGATAATTCCTGTGCGAAGTGGAGCTCCGGACCTGACAGCGCGAGGTCGAGTAGAACGATCTACAAGTGTGGCATCAAACATCGGTGGGAAAGGCGCAGTGCGAAAATGTTCCATGGCTGCGAGGCTCGGCGTGCGAGAACGCTAACCGTCGGTACCGCGCGCACCACTTGGCCCCTCTGGAGAAATAATGGGTCCACCTCCACCTGCCCCATTCACAGGCCAGCCACTTACACCAACTACCAGCCGAAAGCGGATGCCTATTTCGCCACCGACCGAAGCGAGTCCCAGGTCCCGTCCCCGCGCTGAGTCGCCCGTGATGAGGCACCCACCTGTAAGCCGAGACGTGTGGGATAGACGACCGTCCTGACCGTAACACCTGTGAAGGCACCATACCATATCTATAAACGGCTGACTGCGAAGAAGTGTTTTAACTGAGACAGTATGCGGGGAATTACACCTCAGCATGACACTGTTTTGCCACGATTTTACTTCTGGTTTTTATCAATAAACTTGTTATGGGCGCTATGTGGCCATTGCAGTCGATGCGCCCTTTAAACCCAAATAACAATCAAACAACAAAAGTGACGTCACTAGGGGCCTAAGTATTCATGACTTACATCATGTTTTTGGCTCTGGGGAGTTCATTTTGGGGAGATTTGAAAAACAAAACAAAAATTAGTTGTAATCAGAAAAGGAAGGCGAAATCGACCATGACCCTAAATTTTTGACCCACCTAAAAATCAACATTTAATTTTTTTGAAATGTCACATTTTTGAGTTTTCAATTTTCTTTAATTTTTATTTTTCTACTGGGTAGAGTGGACCGGAAAATGTTGTTCGAAGTCAACTTGCTCTCATAAAAATGCTTACTTTACCCAGAACCTTCGATTTTAGCTTTTATGGGCAAATATGCAAAACTAATAAGTAATCAAAAACGGAAAAAATATAATTCCTCTGGTGCGTTTGTTTTGTCCCTAAAGCTAAGCAAACGCTGAAAGTTTCATTAAAATATATCTATCCGTTAAAGCGTGACGACTGGCTGAACATTTCTGGAGGTGACCTCACTTGACCTTGACTAACTCGTTGACCCTAGATGACCTGACCTCAAAATTTTGACACAACATGCCAAATTGATGTGGGAAAAGGTATGCCAAATTTCGGCGCGCTGCCGCGCGCCGTTCTTTCACTATCCGCGGAAAACCTTGGGGGGGGGGGCGATTATCATCCCCCCCCCGAGACGGCGCGGGTTAAGAGCGGTGAAAGTGTGCGACTCTCAGGACGGTTCGTTGGGGCTGGCGACAAGCTGACTGAAGGGAAACGCCCTCCTGTGAGGAGGTACGCAATTCAGTTGGGACTGGAATCGGTGATCCAGGTCAGGTGCCCACGGGGGGACCAAGCAGAATATTCGACATCAGCAGGGATCGTGATTTGCCGCTTGCGTTGTCCTAAACTGAGACATAAAGACATAAAGACATAAAAGATCAGTGCAACTATGAGCCACAAGGACCCTTCTTGGTTGCACTCTGTACACTGAACCAGTTGTCCATCAAATGTGTTGATCAACTCTCCCTGGAATACAGAAAAACAAGCCCCCTATTCTTATAATGATTGTCTATGCTGTTCTTAAAGATGTTCAGTGTGTTGCTACTGACAATGGTTTCTGGCAGCTGGTTCCAGTGTTCTACTACCCTGTTGGTGAAGAAGGACTGTCTTAACCTTGTCCTGCTGTGATTAACTTTAATTTTGAATTGATGACCTCTAATTGCATCATTTCTGTTAAATTCAAACAGTTCCCTGAGATAACCCTGTTCCTGACCATGAACATATTTAAAGACCTCGATGAGATCTCCTCTCAGCCTTCTATATCTAAGTGAAAACATATTCAATTTCTTCAATCTTTCCTCATATGCCAGGTTGCCCATACCATTCACCATTTTTGTTGCCCTCTTTTGTACACTCTAAAAGCCAACAATCTTTTTCATAACTAGGGGACCAAGCTTGGACACAATATTCCAGATGTCGCCTGACATATGCACAATAAAGCTTCCTAATGACTTCCTTACTTTTGTATGATACATTCCTATTTATTGCCCCAAGCATTCTTAGTGCCTTCTTCCTGGCTTCTTTGGTCTGTTCTGATGCCCCCAATTTTGTGTTAAAAATAACACCTAAGTCCTTCTCCTGCTGAGTCACAGATAGTACTTGGCCACCCATCAAGTATGGAGCCGTGATATGCTGCCTACCTACATGCATGATTTTGCACTTATCAAAATTACATTTCATTTGCCATTTTTCGGACCACTTCACAAGCTCGTCTGTCTTTCTGCAGCAAGACCTGCTCATTGTGCCCTGTTATTGCCCTAAAGACCTTCAAATCATCTGCAAATTTCAAAACCTTACTGCTTAGGCCACTTTCAATGTTATTTACAAACATAATGAACAATAGTGGTCCCAGTACTGACCCTTGGGGGACTTCACTAAGAACATTTTGCCATGATGATTTTGTACCATTTAGCATCACTCTCTGCTGTCTATCTGAAAGCCACAACCCTATCCATTTTAGGATGTTACCCACAATACCATGGGCCTGAAGCTGCATCATTAACCGTTTATGAGGTACCTTGTCAAAGGCCTTGCTAAAGTCAGGATATGCTACATCAACCTGATTTCCCTTATCAAATTGTTCTGTAGCAAAATTAAAAAAGTCCAAGAGATTTGTGAGACACGATCGCCCTTTTCTAAACCCATGTTGAGTATCTTGAATCACTCTGTTTCCTTCCAGAAAACTAACTATTTTATCCTTGATAATTGATTCAAGTACCTTGCAGACTAGTGATGTGAGGCTTACTGGCCTATAGTTTTCAACTTTCCCTCTTTCTCCTTTCTTGAAAATAGGAACTACATTTGCCCTTTTCCAATCTGTTGGAATTTCATTTTGTGAAACTGATCTATAAAATATTATACTGAGTGGAATTGCCAATTCTTTTTCAGCTTCCCGCAATACCCTAGCATATATTCCATTAGGTCCTGCTGCCTTGTTTGGCTTTATTTTCCTGACAATTCAAAACAACATCACTGTCAATGAAATCAACATCATGTAACTGATCACCTGTTGCTGGGCTGTGGTTCACAGTTGGCAGATTTGTCACATCCTCCAATGTAAACACTGATTTAAACTGCTTGCTCAATTCCTCAACCATCTCACTATCCTCACTCAAAATAATCCCATTTACTTCCAGTGGACCAATTGTGCTTGAAACTTTACTTAGCTTGTAGAAACTAAAGAACTTTTTACTGTCCCCATTACAGTTCCTAGCCAAATCCAATTCTTTTGCTCGCTTTGCTGCTCTGGTTTTCTGTTTCACAGCGTCTCTAGCTTTTTGATACAACCTTAGATTTACTATATTTGAAGCTTCCTTAAATACTCTAAGTGCATCTTTCTTAGCCTTAATTGCTTTTGTCAAATCTGGTGTAAGCCATGCTGGCTTTCCTACTCTTCTTTTGCGCCTTTGCTTTTGGGGGACATGTCTAATCTGAATTTCCCTCAAGTAAGATTTGAACTTTTCCCACATTTCACAGGCATTTAAAGTTGACCATCTACAGAGAGTTGACCATCTACACGATGCAGGTATTTACAGTCTTGTCAGGTGTTGGCATTTCTGCCACATGCACTAGGTGAGGATCACAGGGTCTGCGAGTGGGGGTAGGTCGTTGGCCACACATCCGAGAGCAGCGAGCGTGCCGGTGTCAGGACGAGATTCAAACAGAGCCACACACCCTTGTCCGCTGCATCTCCGCTGAGGAGGGTTAAGTCAGGGCTTTGTGAGAACGGCCGGCTGAGAAAACGACAGCCATGTGTCGCTATTGCACTTCTTGGTTGTGTCGCATGTCGTAACATGGCGCCTACTATATCATTTATGTTTTGTTTACCTGTACTGGTCCACGGCGTCGAAAACCACGCCTCGCCTGGTGCCCGGCATCTAACACACAGCCTCCTCTGATTCGCAGCGTTTGACTCAGAACTCGCACAACACATCAGTGGTGTTCCCAAAGCTGTTCCGAAAGGTGATGAACGTGCTAATGTCCAAGTGGGGAAAATCAAGTTCTCGTGGCGAGCCTCTGCCGACGGACTACACTCAACTCAGGTGAGTGGTAGGGTCCAACCAGACGGCATATTTGGGCGATTCGTCGGGCGCCATCGGTAGGCGACTCTAAGCCGGCTAATCTGTTTCGCTGGTCGTGTATTCCACCAGCTGCGTACCTACGTTTGTGTGTCTCATGTGCAGTGGTGATCCATCATGCAGCCCGCACTGGTTGCATTGTAGTGTTGCAGTTGTACGCCACCAACTCACGTCGTCTGGCTCCTGTGAATGAAGGTGTTCGCACCTTGCTGCGGAAGGTGCGACAACAAAATCTCCAAACTCATCAACTCCACATGTGAAGCGTGTGAGGAATGCACCGACGCACTGCGACCAACCATCCGAGTTGGTGTGGTACATGTTGAGAAAATATACTCTCGAACAGGGAGGACTTTTTGTTCATCTCCATGCATTATTTTTTAAATCTGAAATAAAAACATGCAAATTATGTTTGCAATTGGTTGTGAGAGTACATTGGGAATGCTGAATTTACCAGGTCAGCATACGCTACCGCACGACAAAGTCGACAAAACTGGACACAATCTGAAGTGTACCGAAATTCCAGCCACCAGTTAGCTAATGCTTTTGTATAAAGTCATTTTAAGCCATGGTTGCAATCACACATATACAGGAACTTATCATACGCAAGAACTTCGCAACAATCTTCTACCACTGGTAGGCCGCATTAAGTGCCAGGGAACAACGAGTGTGGCCTGTGTACGACGCGCCGTCACCAGTCTGGTGATCACAGGCCTGGCTGTGGCATCTCCGAACAACGAGTGTGGCCTGTGTACGACGCGCCGTCACCAGTCTGGTGATCACAGGCCTGGCTGTGGCATCTCCGAACAACGAGTGTGGCCTGTGTACGACGCGCCGTCACCAGTCTGGTGATCACAGGCCTGGCTGTGGCATCTCCGAACAACGAGTGTGGCCTGTGTACGACGCGCCGTCACCAGTCTGGTGATCACAGGCCTGGCTGTGGCATCTCCGAACAACGAGTGTGGCCTGTGTACGATGCGCTGTCACCAGTATGTTGATCACAGACCTGTTGTGACACCCTCTCCCCTCTCCCCGGCAGTGAGGATTACGACATCGTATTGGGCGACCAGGTGCGGCTGGGACTGCAAGTGCCCGTACCGGAGATCCGTGAGGCCTCTGACGTCCACCTCTTCACCGTCGTCGGACTCGTGCTGGTGAGTCTAATCCTCCCCATATAATATACCGATAAAAGGCTCTAACCAAGGCTGTGTTTCAAGTAGAGTACTCGACATCCAACGCGGCATGAGCTCGAAGAACTAACATTGGCTCTTTGTCATGTTGATTGAAAATAAGCCAGAAAAGTGGGAGATGTTTCGTAAATTCGTGAATGTTGTTGTTTATTTGGCGGTTCCTCTGGATTCCTATCTGGATACTAACAGAGTGCGCGGGGTCTAAAAAGCTGCGAATGATAAGATGAACACTAGTGTTACATGGACAAAAACTACTTCGAAAGTGACTTTTAGTTTTGGCCGCGAAGTCTTGGTTAATTTCCAAGCCCATCACAAACAAAGTTCTGATGTCGGCTCGTAAGTTCACGGCTAATAGCGCCGCCCACACTGTTTCGCCGGTGGGCCGCGGGATTGGGAAATGTCCCGAGTGGTGTGAGTGTTGAACTCGGGACCTTTGGTACCCAGAGCTCAACACCTTAACCACTCATCCATCCCCGCCCCGTAAATTCGTGAATGGAATTGTGGATTGTGGTAGAGATCGCGAGCCACGCATTGCTTCTTTGTCGGATGGTGGTACCATGATAATACATCATACGATATGCTGGCTACAATTGTGCAGTCCAAAATTAAATGCTGGCGTACTGAGAAAGGTTTAGGGAAGGTTTGTGAAATTGCTTATCCCTCGCCCGGCCGACAGGCAACTCCACCTTCCCCGGGCCGATGGGGCTTTTGAAAGCCCCCACTCACTAACTTTCGATGTGCTGAGCTAGGGTAAAATACGAAACACCATTAGAAAGCTCTGGTCATCGGAAGTCCGAAGCATACCTTACGTTTGTATTTTAACCGATACTGAGATCACCAGAGGTCATATTAGGTCAATATGTGGACCTCAACTTATGTCCTTGAAAATATATAGAAAAAGGCATAGCTTGTTTTCTTTCGGCATTGTATCTCAAGATTTGACATGAATGTATGTATGATGATCATTTAAAATGGTCAAGACAGGGTAGGTCAGTTCGGGTCAGAGCAAAGCTGGCAGACCATTTTTCGAACTAAGCATGCTACACTTTTGAGGTATCAAAATTGTGTTCCAAGAAGTGATATGATACTGAAACATGTTTGCACACTGTCGAGCTTCTTACTTCGTGAACTGACCTTAAGTCACGCTGGAACTATGTATCTATTGATCATGTATACATATTGATTACTTCAGCCTTCTAAGTGTACACTGCTTGGGGAGTAATTCCATAGAGAGTCTTCCATAAGGTCAGATCACATGAGGTCAGGTCATCGCAAGTCATTGGTTGGCGATCTAATATCACGCTGTACGACTTAGGTTGCGCTGAAACCAAATTCAGATATAACTTCACGATGAACGTGAACAGATGAACACTACAGCATTCTGGATATGATGGCATTGTGTGGAATGTACATGCTGCTGGACCTGAACTTATGTCATATTCACATATTTTACCTTGACGTTGACATCATATGGCGCATATTTTAAACCATAATGATTTTTACATGCTCATTCATTATCTGTGTGAATTACTCCAAAGTTCAATTTTCCACACTGAATGCGAAAAAATACGTGGAAATTGACCTGATATCAGGTCAGTAACCTTTCCTTTGTACAAACTTTGAAATAGCAGGTTGTTCGCCTTGATGAAAGAGCGTCACGGTTTCAGTTTGGTGTTGATAGTTTGTAGCTACTCTGAATAGCGGCACTTTACCGATTTGGGAACATTCCTCTCTGGCCCGTTGCAGGCCAGTGACCTTTGACGACCTAGATATGTAATTTGTACGAGGTACGCAAAGCAGATGTCTAAGAAGGTACTGAACGTGTCGTATCTCTGCATCTACTCATTCGGCCGCTCTCCAGGAAGCATCTGAGGGAGACTCTTGAGAGCCCCACCCGGCCCGATGAGGGTTGAAGGGAAGGCTAGTACTACATGGATATCAATAAAGGATAGTTCCTTCATATATGCCTTTGATGCGCTTTTGTATGCATAACGGAAGGCTTGTCCTCAGTCGAAAACCTCGTACCTTTAATTATTGAGTCAGAGGTGAATATCGGCAAGTTAAATGTCATGATCCCATAAACAACCGGCTGGAGCCCAAATGGAGTTGCTGAGCCTGAACAATTTTGCAAAGCACACTAAGCATTTTTCAAATAAAAAATTGATAGACTTGGCATCAAGTTTTGCTTTGAACGTCTACCTGTAAGGAGCATGGCTATGGAACGGGTCGAACCATCAAGCTTCCTTTGTTCTTGACCATAGCGTAGATATATCCCCATTATAATTTGATTGGTGTACTGACTACGGCATTGCACTGTCGGTAATTGGTCACGGTCTGAACCAGCGGCCAGCGCCAGAACTTCGTTCGGGCTTGTAAATTAGTTCAGACTTCGCGGACAAAACTAAAAGTCACTTTCGAAGTAGTTCTTTCCATGGAACACTAGTGTTCATCTTATCATTCGCTGCCTTTTAAACCCCGCGTACTCTGTTAGTATCTAGATAGGAATTAGCAGGTTTACCACTTCCTCGGAAATCTTTGGCTGCAGGTGAAATCTTGACTTTTGTAGCAGCGTATGCTCATTCGGCAGTACAAGGGAACTTGCATTGACTCTGTTTGATTTGGGAGCAATGATGACGTATCGTAAAACAAATATTAGCTAACTTGTTATGTGTTTATTTGTTTTTATATTCAGTTGTTTGTTTACTTATTTTTACTGGAGTCTGAATACTTCCTTAGGTAGCTTTACGGACCAGGGTCCTACGCTAAGCAGATCTGATTACGTGGAGTCTGACCCCAGCACTGAATCCGGGAATTCCAGTTCAACGGCAGAATTTTGACCAAGTGTTCAACCTACCGTCAATGCACTGACAAGGCCGACCCGGTGCCGCGTCCCCGCCTGCCGAGCCAGCTGCCGGCTGATCCTCTCAACCGGAGGCTATGCCAGCGGGTGAAGCGACTAAAACCTTTCCTTGCCGGGACGAGGAGAATAGGCCGGTGCTCTAGCCATCTGAGCTATCGGAACGGCATAAAACTATTTGGAATAAAAAAAAACTCGAAGGCTCCTTTGAAGTATTCAAAGTCACGAAGATTTGTTCAATACCTGCATAGCTTAATACAACATGATGATGAATTGAGTTCGATAAAAAAATTAGTACGGCACCCAATTCCGATGTTTGTTTTTGTCCACGTGGAATTGGCGTCGCCCAGTAACGCTGTTCTGTATAAACGGCCGACTGGATACGGCGCCGTCGGTGCAGCACTCGTGGGCACCTCTCCTCACACATCGGAGGGATCCAGAATGCATTGGGTGCGTTATATTTACCGCACGTCATAGGCGAAATGCATTGGGTTCATTATATTTACCGCACATCATAGGCGGAATGCTCTGACGCTGTGGCGGCAGTCGCACCTGTCGTCTCGCGAGGACAAGTCGTCGCCGGCTAGTGTGACGGCACCCGCCCGTGATGTGACACACGTGTCGGGTGGCTGTGACGTGACGTGACGTGACGCTGTGGCGGCAGTCGCACCTGTCGTCTCGCGAGGACAAGTCGTCACCGGTGGCGCAGCTGCACGCCGCCAGCCAGCGCTACACCCGCGTGATGTCGTGGGTGGCTTGACGTGACGTGCGTGACGTGACGTTCGAGGACGCTGGGCGGCATGTCGTCTCGTGCGCTCGTCGGTGGGGCTGAGCCGCCGCCAGCGCTACCCCGAGGTGATTTCCCTACTTGCGCTCCGTCGGCGTCGCCTCGCAGCGGCGCCGGCTGGCCGGATCCAAGGCACTCAAGGAGACCAAGTTCTCACTGCAGAATGGCCACCCCACCAGCAAGCCGTACATCCTCTCGTCAAAGTGAGGCGCTGTGCCTGTTCGCTGGCGAACACCACGTGTCGTACCGGTCGTACAATGATTTGGTCGCTTTTATTCGTAGCTCGTATGCTTGATATCATTATGAACTTCATTATATCATACTGTTCTTATTATATTATGACTTGTATTAATCCTCAGTGATGAACCATTTGAGATGTACCACTAGTGGTGGACCAGTTGGTGGTCCGGACCAGACTGGCGGTGTATTGTCACGGTGTACTGATCGCTATGCACCAGTCGGGGCGTGGCAGAGGCGGTGTACCAGTTGATGTTTGACAGCCGTGGTTTCCTGGAACTCGTCACACGAGTCCCATACTTTTTCCATGGTGTCAGTTCCACTGGTGTGTGTGTGTGGTGTGGTAGTGTTAGCCAGCGATATTTCGCCAAATTTGCATCAGCTATGTTATTCACGCCCTTCTCGTGCAATAAATCAGGTTAGCGTCACCGTCGTCCATATATAAACCTGTGATTAGCGTGTCCATTTGTTTCCAGCTGGTTTCAAAGGAATGTCCAACCTTTAAAAGAACGTTGAGTTACTTCGTGGGAATGATACCCCGCTCCACAGACGTTCAGACCGGCACGATGTAACCGTTAAACATTTTATGAGAAAAGTGGTTGGTCATTCTCTGTAGCCGACCACGTGTACGCAACCATGCCACACTTACGTTCAAATTGGATGAGGTAGCTGGTTTTTGACAGTTCCTGACCGGACTGACGGCGGTCCCTGACTGTCCGGCAGGTTCCGACAACCAGCAGCTGCTCGGTCTGACCGGACTGACGGCGGTCCACTGACTGTCCGGCAGGTTCCGACAACCAGCAGCTGCTCGGTCTGACCGGACTGACGGCGGTCACTGACTGTCCGGCAGGTTCTGACGCACAGTGTCAGCTGCCCGTGCTGACCTGACCGGACTGACGGCGGTCACTGACTGTCCGTCAGGTTCCGACAACCAGCAGCTGCTCGGTCTGACCGGACTGACGTCGGTCACTGACTGTCCGGCAGGTTCCGACAACCAGCAGCTGCTCGGTCTGACCGGACTGACGGCGGTCCCTGACTGTCCGGCAGGTTCCGACGCACAGTATCAGCTGCCCGTGCTGACCTGACCGGACTGACGGCGGTCCCTGACTGTCCGTCAGGTTCCGACACACAGTGTCAGCTGCCCGTGCTGACCGGACTGACGGCGGTCCCTGACTGTCCGTCAGGTTCCGACGCACAGTATCAGCTGCCCGTGCTGACCTGACCGGACTGACGGCGGTCACTGACTTGCCGTCAGGTTCCGACACCGGTTCATCCAGCGATACCAGTACGGCGTCTACGCCGAATGTTTCGCCTTCTTCAAGACGCTGCTGTGGAACTCGCTGAAGGAGTGCGGCGCCACGCCTGTCGGTGCGGCTTCGCGTGGCGGTCAGGCGGCCGTCATCTTCGGCCTGATGGCTGGCGGCAAGGTGCGCCGCAGCTGAACGCCACCGACATGCGGCTCTCATATCGATCCGTGTCGTCAGGCGCATATCGGTCATGTAAAGCGGAGATGTCGGTTTGCCCCGGGACCCCGATAATTCATCAATATCTTCACGATAGCACAACTACTAACTTTATTAGCGGCGGTGTTTCAGACTGTATCAAGCTTTTTCCAGTAAACTGTGCCCACTCTTCATGTTCGTGCCGAATCGGTGCAGCCTGTTTAGGATGTCACTGGGCGATTTAAAAAGAACCGTTTGCAACTTGTTGAGTGCCCACCCTCTGCTATAGGTTACATGTCATGTGTTACGTCCAGTGTTAACTTGTATTTGGAGAATGTGACAGCATTAATGTATTCCATTCGCCGTCGCACACCGTCATAATTGTCTTTTGGAAATTGTCTATATGGCACTGACCGACAAAGCGTAGTGAGAATGGCTAATTAATATATTTCGCGCGTTAGCATAAAATGAATACCAGAGCAATGCAAGATAGCACACAGATTGTAAGCGCTTAGATGAGTCTTCCTCGCTGCGCTCCTAGATCGTTCCCATTCGGTCAGCATCCAGCCATGCTCTGGTAATGCCATGGTACGTGTCGTTCCCTCGGTGTCACGCGCGGCCGATAACGCTGTTCCCATGGTACGTGTCGTTTCCTCGGTGTCGGGCGCAGTTGGTGCCCATCCATATTATGGTAGTGCCATGGTGCGTGCGGTTTCCTTGGTATTAGATGCGCCCAGTAACGCTGATGGTCGCCGGCAGCTGCTGTATGATGTCGCCATCCCGGATAACTTGATCCGTCTGAGCCGCAAGGAGCAGGAGCAGGGCAATGCCCTGGTGCAGGTGAGACGCTGCCAACTGCATGACTTACACACACCAAGGGACTCTGGCAGTTAAATTTTGGTAACTGCATTTCAGTACATGTCTTTTTCATGACAGAAGCATTTACTTTGTCCACTATCGGAATGACCAAGATTCTAAACAGTGATTTTGTAGTGCCTCCTTATAAAAACCGGTGGTGGGGCGGTGTACTATTCGATACCCTAAAAGACTACTCAGGAGTTTTGGACGTCGTCCATGTCTTAAGTAGCTTGTATCCTTTGTTCGGCTGGTTGGCTTTGCTTGTGGAGGCAGCGGAACCGTGGGACCGGCGGTTCGTAGCGTGGCCACAGGCTACGTTAGCTTCCTCCTCCCGCCGGTGTAGTACTGAACTGTGCCGTTAATATTTTTGTTTATAACACAACTGCCATGGCTTAGACCGATTGACTTGTTTCTCATCTTCCACGCACCATATCCATTGCTCTCGATTGTCTTGAATAGTGCTGTATTTTACTCGCATTGTCTGTCATCTCTTTGCACACATTTATTTTTATCCCCTGAAGTACTTCTAGCATATTAGTTATTGGCGCAATATAACCGAAGCAGCTGACGCGCCCAAAAATCCAAACTACGCACGAGCCGATGGGAGGCGGTCCTCCACGCCGCAAACCCCTCCCATTAATGACAAATTTAACGGCAATTGCATGGCGTTGACTAAAGAGGCGGCTTTCAATGTGGTCTTCCTCACCACTGCTGTCCAACCAGTTAGTAATCTTGTCCCAGACACGTCAAAAGCTTCGTATACGTCATGTATATATGTTAACTGAGTTTTCAACGTTTTACTTTAGACAGTAGTGGAACCCAAAGGACTAGCATGTTGCAAATATGGTAAGAAGGAGGGTTGGGCGCTAGCGCAGTGTACGTTTAGGCAGTAGTACCAAAGGACTAACATGTTGAACTAGTGTGGTTTTCCAAGAGGACGTTTTACGTTTAGACAGTAGTGGAACCCAAAGGACTGTAACATGTTGGTGCCAACATAG
Source organism: Ashinkailepas kermadecensis (assembly GCA_034440615.1). Taxonomy (NCBI): domain Eukaryota; kingdom Metazoa; phylum Arthropoda; class Thecostraca; family Neolepadidae; genus Ashinkailepas; species Ashinkailepas kermadecensis. The sequence continues at coordinate 142,678 of JAOTOM010004827.1, forward strand.
TGTGGCGTGGTTGTCTAAGAAGGGAGGGTTGGGCGCTAGCGGTGTGAGTTTAGGGGGGTCCAAGAAGGACTAACATGTTGGTGCCAACATAGTGTGGCGTGTTGTCAAGAAGGAAGGGTTGGGCGCTAGCGCAGTGTGACGTTTAGAGCGAAGGCGTCTACAGTAGAGGTGGCAAATATTAAAAGTTTTGGGACCGAAGCCCGGGCCCGGCCAGCCCGACGTGACCAAACCCGGTTGGGGCCCGGTCAGAAGACTTGATTTTTAATAGATGTTCTTTTGCATGTAAAGTAACGTCGTTTGATTTTCTGTGCAATTAAGGTCATATAGGCAGTTCACGTCACCTTGGAAAACCTTCACTGTCAGAGCATGAATTGGAAATAAACCTCTTATGAAGACTTCCTTTTGTATTGGCAGGTATTGATAGCAACAACGTGATGGTTACAAAGCAATTATTAAAACATGTTCATGTTAATGTTTGCGAATGCTAATACACTTTATTTACCGTTTTCAATCTGAAGAATTAGCAAAATTAAGACTACCATCTTTTCATTTACTCAGTGTTGAATAATAATCTGTAAAATGCTGTGCCATATATCTAATGATCATACCACACCGCTACCAGATTCAGAAATCCAACTTGTAAGATTCTTAAGCCTCCAAAGGTAATGGTAATTAGCTATGACAGCAACATACATGGTATCTATGACAGCATGCCAGCAACATACCTGCCTTGCTATCGTTTGCTGCGTCGCGTTCGTATGTACTCTTTGCACTCTTTGATGACTCGTTTGAATGATGACTCTTTGACGCTGTATTATTTTGCTTTGTTTCGTTGTGGCCGTGATCTGGCTTTCGGTGGTTGCGTTGGCCACCTCCAGTGTACAGCGTGTGACACATGGCCGTCGTCAGAACCTGATGGGTGACGGCGGTGCGATGGCTCTGGGCCGGTCCAGTGGTGGCCAGAAGCGGGTCGGCCTGCGCTCCATGTCACGGCTGGTGCTGCTGGCCACGCGAGAGAGTCAGGACAGCCAGCTGGCGGCTGCACCAGCTGCGGGCGCCGGCGGACGTCCTCCCAGGTGAGCGGCTGCTGGCCACGCGACACCAGCAAAGGCAGCCAGGTGCTGGTGTGCACCTGGCTGCCTTTGCTGCGGCTGCTAGTCGATGGACAGTGGTTGATGCCCGTGTCCGCTGCCGACCATGCTGACACACGTGTGACTCCCGCTGAGCCCGGTAACTTGGTGTGACCCGTGTCCGCTGCCGACCATGCTGACACATGTGTAACTCCCGCTGAGCCCGGTAACTTTGTGTGACCTGGCCGACAGTCAGGATACACACAACTACCACGAGCAGCTGCACATTGTGCCGTTCACGGTGCTGGCCCGCCTCGGCCGGCCAGACGATGGGAACGACGGCGCCCACCAACAGGATGGCCCCATGGAAGTAGACAAACGCTACATGCCCGTCAGTCCTCTGGCGGCGCAGGCCGCTCGAGACAAGCTCGCCAGGTTAGTGACGTCAGGTGGGGCCAGGTAAGCTGGCGGACTGGTAGAGCAGGCTGGCTATTGCCAGGTCAGTAGCGTCAGGTGGGGCCAGGTAAGCTGGCGGACTGGCAGAGCAGGCTGGCTGTTGCCAGGTCAGTAGCGTCAGGTGGGGCCAGGTAAGCTGGCGGACTGGCAGAGCAGGCTGGCTGTTGCCAGGTCAGTAATGTCGGGTGGGGCCAGGTAAGCTGGCGGACTGGCAGAGCAGGCTGGCTGTTGCCAGGTCAGTAGCGTCAGGTGGGGCCAGGTAAGCTGGCGGACTGGCAGAGCAGGCTGGCTGTTGCCAGGTCAGTGTAAGTGGCGGACTGGCAGAGCAGCTTGGGTGGGGCCAGGCAAGCTGGCGGACTGGCAGAGCAGGCTGGCTGTTGCCAGGTCAGTAATGTCGGGTGGGGCCAGGTAAGCTGGCGGACTGGCAGAGCAGGCTGGCTATTTAGACCTGCATCAGTGTGTCGAGCATCACCTGAGCATCACCTCGATGCTCTCACTGTGACGTGTTACTGTGCTACTGTGTTACCTATCATGTTGGCACTCCATGACATGACATTACACGACTTATCGATCTTGTGTGAATAAGTATGGCGAGGTCACACGAACTGGGCTGCGTACATGGGTCGGATTTCCCGGATGTGGTGGTTCCATGACACGGGTGCGAATGCAAATGCTGTGACGCGACATTAATACCACACGACAATAACGCGACTGCAAAGCTGCAACGCGGCAACACCGCTGCAGCGAGACCTTCGACCGACTGCACTGTGACACGACACGACTGTCGATGCAAATGCTGCGACGCGATAATATCGCTGCACAGCACTGCGATTGCAACAGCTGTGACGCGACACTACTGCTGCCACAAAGGCTTCCACAGACTACTGCGGCACGATGGCGGTAAGGGGGCGGCCGAGGGCACAAACCATTTAACTCGCGCAGCGGAGCAGAATTCCGTGCTCATTGCAGCGGGTGGGGGGACACGGTTTGACCCCTCTCCCCAGCTTTCGTTTTAAGCTAGATGAAGATGTTGTAAGCTGTATCATGTATGTTAACTGTACCATGTTTATATATGTTAACTGAGTTTTCGACGTATTACTTTAGACAGTAGCGGAACCCAAAGGACTAGCATGTGGGTGCCAACACAACACATTGTGCGTGTGGGGTGTGGTTGTCTAAGAAGGAAGGATTGGGTGCTAGCGCAGTGTGACGTGTATAGCATACGTAGCGTACACAAACTGGCCATCTCAGAATGCGCATGCGCAGTTTTCTGTCCTCGGCATGTCGCAAAAACGAAACGCTCGGCTGTGCAAATGGTTATTGGAGAGTGAGTCAGTTTGGTTCAGACAACCCAGCGCTGGTACTGTTTCATATTCTGTGAATTATATTTTGCTGCAACATATGTATTTCATTCACCAGCATTCATTATGTATTATCAAGCAGTAATCCTTCAACACATTTGTCAAACAATTCGTCATTTATTTAGTAATGTGAAATGTGATTTATTAATAGGTCGCTGGTGCATCAGAACGCTACCAGAACGATTGGAAACCAAGTTTAGGCCGTTATGTACAGTTTGAGTAAAGTTTGAGTAAAGTTGAGCCGCTTATTCGCAAAATGGTTTACAAAATGCTAAAAACTGCAAAACGTGGTTTCGACGATGACGTCATGGGTCAGTGACCTAAGGTCACGGAAAATCAAAACTTCAGGGTATGTACAAAAAGGACGCACAAACAGCTATGCTGCGATTCGGCGCGCTAACGCGTGCCTGTCTCGGTCAGGCCCTGACAAACTTTGGGGGGGCGCCACCTAGGTATGGGCGTAGCTTCAGGAAATCATGGCTGCGCCATGCCGAGGGGTCCCCAGACGGTAGATATACTACCCAAATGGAGGCATTTTCGTTCGTTCAAGCTAGACCGTCAGATGCGTTTTAAAAACAAGTATTGGCCCTCGTGAGATTTGAACCGGGGACCTCAGGATGACTAAAAATGGAATACTCAATTTTATGCCCCTGAATTACAGCCTGAATTTTATCGGAACAGATTTGAGAAAGGTAGGGTTGGAAAGGGAAATGATTTAGTTTTTGAAGAGTGTTTCCCTTGGTGTTGGTACAATAAATAAGATGTGTCAGTGGGACCAAAGGCAAATATTATGTTCTGCAGAGATATTAGCATGTTAAAATCACAAAACATAATTATTCATAACGCAATTTACATAATGAGTTTTATCGACAGACACGTCATATTTACATCATATGAAAGGGAATTAAACGAAGAGTGTTTTAGGTTGTTTCTGGTGGTCTGATCATGGCTGGTTGTGATTTTTCAACTTTAAACGATTTTTCGTCAAAATCCCTATGGAAGGGTCTTGGTCCAAGCAGACGACAAATCTGGTCATGGCCATTTTGTGTACGCTACGAGGTGTCTACATTAGAGATGGCGTATATTCTAAGTTTTGGGACCGAAGCCTGGGCCCGACCGGCCCGGTGTGACCTAGCCCGGTTTGGGGGCCGGTCAGAAGACTGATTTTTAATAGATGTTTTTTGCGCATTTTTAATGAGTATTTTGTATATGAAGTAACGTCATATGATTTTCTGTACAATTAAGGTCATATAGGCAGTTCACATCACATTGGAAAACCTTCACTCTCAGCGCATGAATTTGAAATAAACCTCTTATGAAGACTTCTTTTTGTATTGGTAGGTGTTGATAGCAACAACGTGATGGTTACAAAGCAATTATTAAAACATATGTTAATGTTAATGTTTGTGCGTGTTAATGCACTTTATTTACCGTTTTCAATCTGTGGAAGCAGCAAAATTAAGACTACCATCTTTCCATTTATTCAGTGTTGAATAATAATCTGTAAAATGATGTGCCATATATCTAATAATCTTACCACACCACTACCAGATTCAGAAATCCAACTTGTAAGATTCTTAAGCCCTCAAAGGTAATGGTAATGGTTCGGCGCGCTTCGCGCACCCAAGGCGTTTTCCCCTTTCTTCCCATTTTGTTTTGGTTGGGCCCTCTCCCTAAGAAACTCCTGGCTGCGCTACTGCGTCGCAGTGTTTCGATTTCCATTTTTATTCAGTGTTGTGTCGCAGTAAAGTCGGTCGATGTTTTCGGCGTGGCAGTAATGTCGCGTCGCAGAACTGTCGTTCGCAATTATTGTGGTCGCAGTTTTGTCGCCACACCGGATTGAGCGCGGCATGTTGTCATGCCGTAGCTCAGCAGTGTCACCAGTGTGGACCAAATCCGACTCATAATCCGTATAGAACAGCGAAGATCTATATTATCTTCCCCTCACCACGAAGCACAGCATGAAGGGAATGCACTTTGCTACCCCCACTCTTTTCATACCTTTTCCCTTCTTCCTCAAAGTCATACATATCCCAAGGAAAATCCTCTCAGCCCCCGATTTAGATTATTTGATACTGGCAAGACTACGTCACCACAGGGGCGGATTCAGAAATTGTTATAGAAGGCAGCACTTGTCTGGAGGGGCCCCATTTTTTTTCGGATGGGCGCCGCTGCGAAAGTACCTAGAGGCACGCTTTCTGCTGGAAATTCGTTGCACAGGAGTGGCGGTGCACTCACACTGAAGGAGTGCATTTTCCCTCTTGGAAGGGCTCCTTTTCCTTCCAAGCGAGTGCCTATTCCATTCCGAGGAGCGCCTGTAGCTGAAAAATATGTTGAGTTGGAGGTGCACTCGAGCGTTCCTAGAGGGGCGCCTTTTACCGACCGGTGGGAGGCCACCTTCCATAGGGGAGCACATTCCCCCGTCTCCCCCCCCCCTCCCCCTGTATCCGCCTCTGCATCACCAGTGGACTGGGCAATAGATAAGGTGTGGGGGAATGGCTCATAACCTTGTGTAATGCAATGGACGATCACCGCTCGTTGCAATATCATTTATACGAGTCATGTGCCACTGACATCTTCAAAAATACATGCCACCACCAATCGTGATGACGCTGCCAGTCGACGCCATAGCGTCATCATTAGGGATCAGGAGGCCGGTAGTAGGTATGTGCAGGCGCTGTCTTCGGTTGGTTATTGGTTTTACGACACGTCGACCGTTGAGTCATGTAGCGTCGCCAATCTCTCACGCCGATTGGTCGCGGGCGAAGAGTAGCGACAGGTGAGACTCGAACCCACAACCTTTTGATTGTGAGACGAGCATCTTACCCCAAGACCACTTGTCCCCTAGGCGCTGTCTTCAAAGGTGGGAAAGTAATTACATTGCTTACCCATGCTTACATTGCTTACCCATGTGTGGAAGCTGTGTCACGTGTAACAGGCATTTGTGTAGTGAAAGTTGCTTCAAATTTATGCCCAGTATATTAACACGCGCACTGGAGGGGGGGCGAAATCCACCCACCCCTCCGGTTTTTCGTAAATAACTGCAGATTTTAACGGTCGATATACGCGATTTTCTGCGTACCTGCTTAGAAATGAACGGCGCGTCGTTTAAAGCAAGAAAAATGGAAATCGGCCGAAAATTTTTGCATGTTAGGGGCCGTTAATTTCAGCAAAAATTTATAGCGCCAGACCACAAAAATCGGCGCTGATACGCTTCCCGTATATTCGCAAAAGGGAAGTGTTCTTGGCAACACTAACGACTTGTTTGATGTATATTGATATGCTATATAGTTTCAAGGTCATGTTAGGTCACCGAGGTCAAGTCAGGTCAAGTTCATGACAGGTTAATGGAACCAAACTTGATCAACTGGAATGTTGTCATAAATGCACTACTGTTTGTCATTTGTACTGTTTGTCATTGCGTTTCCATACTTTATTCATGTACTTCACTCCCTTCTTCACGAAGCCGATTGCTCCGAGCTGCCCGACGGAGCAGTCGGGCGGGCGGCCCGGTTCCGGTAACTGGAACAGGTAACTGACCTGATAAAGTGGTGCTATATGGGTGACCTGAGGTCAAATGTTGGGTCTAACATCTGCATTGCATCATTAGTAATGTCCAAAACATCATTGATGCCTATTTTGGAGCATTTAAACACAATTACAGCGATCCATAACGATGACAATCCAAGCCACGGAAAACCAGAAAATTTTGCAAATTTGACCTAATTTGACCTTGAAGATATTGACCTAAGGTCATTAAATTTGCACACAATAGAGTTCACTACCGTACCCATCCGCCCTGCGAATTTCGTCCCTCCAGCTTTACTAGGAGCCGATATCTTAGGGGGGGCGGAATCCGCCCCTCCCCTCCAGTGCGCGTAATTTTCAGAGGCCCTCCAGGGCGCGTGTTAATGCGTGGAGCAAATGCTCTTTTAGCCTGACCTACCGTTTGCCTCTGAAAGTGACCGACAACGGGAGAAAACCTTGTTTCAGCTTGTTTACTTCGCTGATTAGAAAAATAACTATAATTGGCAGTTTTTATTCCACATTTAATGAACAGTGGCAACGGAGGTCGCGAGTTTTGAATGCAACTTGTTGCATACTATATATTTGAGTGAGTGTAGTTAAAACATTCGCAGAAAATACACAAAAACACCCTCATAGCTTGTAAACACGTGTGGCTACAACGTCTATGAAAGCATGTTGGCATTTCTTATTTTACCTGCACAATATTTTAAACTATAATGTAAGTAAACCGACTGGTATAATAGCCACCGATGCCTATCCAAAATGAACCTGATTCAAGGCTACAACAATACAAAGCTTATATCGGATTTTGTTACAGTAAAAAAAAACCATTAGCTAACCATTATAATCTGGGGTGATTATTTGGAAGGAGAGGAGCCTCCGGCGAGTAGGGCGTCTTGAAACAATTGAGGGTCATCAAGTCACTTCAATAAAAGTCCATAAAAGTCATCAAGTCATAAAAATGGGGCTGTATCAGGTTTTTTGAATATCTTGCTGTGCTGCCCGGATAAATTGCTGTTCAGGGAGTCAGAAGACCGATTGGAATGTTTTGCGAGCTTTGCAGGCTGAACTTTGGGTCACAACTCGGCATTCAAGTGTGGAGGTGTGGGTGATATTTTGTATTTGTGCATGGAATTGACGGCAGAATCATTATGTTTATGGGTGAAGTCATGGTGAATGCTGACAGTTCAAGTATTATATTTAAAAATTTCCGATGTCAACAACATAGCCAGCTGATGGCAACCAACGCCAGCCGTGTGCACCGGAGCGAATGGTGGAGGCAAGAGGTGGAGGTGTCTATTCAGTGATGTTGCCGGAGGTTTCCCAGAGGCATGGGAGGGGAGGGGTCATCAATTAAGGACCCGTTGATGAGCATCGCCACGGATCTGTCTGGAGTGGGTGGTGGGGGTGCCAAGTCCCACGGATCTGTCTGGAGTGGGTGGCGGAGGTGCCAAGTCCCACGGATCTGTCTGGAGTGGGTGGCGGAGGTGCCAAGTCCCACGGATCTGTCTGGAGTGGGTGGCGGAGGTGCCAAGTCCCACGGATCTGTCTGGAGTGGGTGGCGGAGGTGCCAATTCCCACGGATCTGTCTGGAGTGGGTGGTGGAGGTGTCAGTTCCCACGGGTCTGTGGAGTGGGTGGCGGAGGTGCCAATTCCCACGGATCTGTCTGGAGTAGGTGGTGGAGGTGCCAATTCAAGGACGTTCCTAGGGTTGTCTGTCTAGAAGGGTGAGGTGCTGATTCAGGGGCGTCATCGGGGGTGGAGCTATGCAAAATGATTGAGGAAGAAATGAATTTTGAAGCAATTATTTTCAGTTAATGTTCATGGGTTCCCTGCTAAACCTCAGCAACATTGGGTAAGTGCCTCCGCCCCCGAAAGTATGGAAAGGTCCACCCCTGGGCGTCATCATAATTTTTTTTGTGAAGGTATGATGGTGTTTGGATCCAGGGAAATTCGAGATGGTCTGAGAAAAGTCCAAGTTTTTTTCGGATGGGAGGTAGCCAGTTTGGGGGTCGTCGCTGGATATTTGTCTAGAGATTGGCGGTATAGTCCATTCAGGTATGTTTCTAGGATTTCAGGATCACAACCTTTGTAGCAAAGTATGGGATCCCACTACAGGGATGCCATGAATTGGTCTCGAGTGGGTGGTGTCAGTGCCGTTTCAAGGTTGTTCCCAGGATTTTGTGGCGCGGAAGTTGAGGTGTTCACGGATGTCTAGTGGTTTTATCAAGGGGTAGTAGGGGCGTTAAAATATACACAGGATTATGTATGGTACTATTATACCACGAACTAGTTTGCACAATATTAAATGCCATATTAATCGTGCATCATGGCTCAGTATATTTTGTCAAAATTTCCCGTTACTTAATGCAGCCAATTTTTACGATCAAGTGGTGATCCCCCCCCTTATATCCTACCACACCCTGAGTAGTACAATCAAAACGTGGCGTCTCCATGCATGGCCTAGGTATTGACCGCAAGCTACTTGTAGCCGAGTATTTCCAAAATGAATAACCCATTATCTGCGGTAGACAGCCTCTGGCCACCTTATACACCCTCTCCCATGCATAAATATCATAATGGATTAAGGCTTAATAAGAGCCGCAGGGGTCATCTGAGTTAAGCCTATAAAGGGAAGATACTATAAGAACAGAAAAATGGCTGAGGCCCCAGAATGATCGATGTATCCTGAGGTCTAGAGATATACTGATACACTGGTATATCCTGAGATTTGGAGATACACTGATACACTGATCACTAGGTTATGTTAGTGCAACTTGTCAAACATGGGCAACGCCACGGTGGGGAACGGAGGGACGCGTCCTCGCCAAACATCGTGAAATGTATTGCATTACGCCTGCAGCGTTTACAGCATTACGCTTGTGGATTTGCTTGAAGAAAAATCGATCCTAGAGACACTCTCTTTCCTCATCCCTCATCAAAAATCCGTGGCGACGCTAAGGTACAAGTTTGGATGAAAATATTGATGCCACTTAATGCGCATCTCAGTGTGCAATGTACTCCAAGTAAATCACTGTTGAGGGTAATACTGGCTGGGGGCGGAATCCATAAACTTAAATTGAATGTGAATTTATATACATATATATATATATATATATATATATATATATATATATATATATATTTATATATATATATATATTTGTGTGTCCAAGCGGAGCTCCTCATTCCAGGCTGTTTGTAAATGTCTGTAGACACGGTGCCGTGGTTAGAGGAGAGAGCTGACGTGATGACGGCGCCCTCGCAGGATGCTGTCGGCAGACGCTCCGAACGTATCTGCCACCCTGGAGCGGCTGTTCGGAGAGGGCGCTGTCACCGAGGAAGACATGTCGCACGTCAAGCAGCTCTCCTCCCTGCTGGACGATGCCGGCGTGCTGGGCATGGAGCCGGTGCAGTTACTGGTCAGGGCACACACTGTCTAACGTGTGGGAGATGCTGGACTGTTGGACATGGAGCAGGTGCAGCTGTTGGTTAGGAACCGTGTCAGTTGTGCACACTTCATTTATGGTAGCGATGTCTCGGTTCGTACTCTCTTCGATAGGCTCGAAATTTATCCACCTCTTTTTCACAAGAAGCAAAGTTCTCGCTGGTGTGTGTGTATGTGTACGCATGCCTGCATGCATGTTTGTATGTATCGTTGAAAACAGCAAATGTTGCATTGCTTCCTCTCTTCATCAGGTTTGCATACAATCTGAGTGTTAGGTTTTCGGATTGGTATTTTGGCAGTATGCTTCCAATAGGTACATGGATAGCACAAGTACATATTTTGAGACGATTCTGACTGTGGTCCTCGTGAAGATATGCTACTGAAGCTGTCGCCCGCCAGCATGCACCGCATTACGCTGTACGAACCTGGCTGGTGGCCATGCGCCGGCGTCGCTACTGTGCCACTGTGACGCTGTGCCACTGTGTCACTGTGCTACTGTGCCACTGACACTGACGCTGTGACACTGTGACACTGACGCTGTGGCACTGTGCCACTGAGCCACTGACGCTGTGACACTGTGACACTGACGCTGTGGCACTGTGGCACTGTGCCACTGAGCCACTGACGCTGTGACACTGACGCTGTGTCACTGTGCCACTGACACTGACGCTGTGGCACTGTGACACTGACGCTGTGACACTGTTACTGTGCTACTGTGCCACTGACACTGACGCTGTGTCACTGCATCACCGAGTGTGCCGCCTGACCGCAGACCGAGAGCGGCTTGAGTCGCTCCTACCTGCTGCGGCTGACGGCGCTGATGGAGCGTCACGAGCTGCTGCTGCGCTGCGGCGTCACCCGGCTGCTGTACGTGTCGCGCGCCGCTGGCGAGCCGTGGGTGCTGCACTCCTACCACATGACCAGGCTGCAGCAGGAGATGGCCAGCAGTGCGGCCGCCAACGCCGCCGCCACCGGCGACCCGCTGTCGGCCACACACAAGTGAGCGACGGCACGGCTGGTGCTGTCACTGGAGGTGGTGTCGCTGCTGCAGCTGGTGTCGACCCAGCTGGTGTCGCCGCTGTAACTGGTGTCGACCTAGCTGGTGTCGCTGCTGCAGCTGGTGACACTAGCTAGTGTCACCGCTGCAGCTGGTGTCGACCTAGCTGGTGTCGCCGCTGCAGCTGATGACACTAGCTGGTGTCGCCGCTACAGCTGGTGTCGACCTAGCTGGTGTCGCCGCTGCAGCTGATGACACTAGCTGGTGTCGCCGCTACAGCTGGTGTCGCTTCTGCAGCTGGTGTCGACCTAGCTGGTGTCGCCGCTACAGCTGGTGTCGCTTCTGCAGCTGGTGTCGACCCAGCTGGTGTCGCCATTGCAGATGGTCTCGGTGATGTAGCTGGTACCGCCAATGTATGCACGTGTTCAGACATGCTATAAGTTGCAGTGACATCCAAGCTTATGCAAATTCAAGTTCTCATCTCTAGATGACAATCGACAGAGATTGAAACCGAATGCACACGCCTGGCTGTCACTGCCAGTACACGCCAGGGTAGTAACACGACCATCATACTCGCAAAGCTTATGAATTTATATTACCAAGAACCGAAATTGGCAGGCGACGGCTCATTTACAGTGGTGTGCAGAAGTACAACGAACAGTCATGTTTGTGTAGCGGGAGCTGGGACTGGTTTTCAAAGAAAAAAGTGTAATGCAAGTTTTATTAAGCAGACACACATTTCATCAATCGGGGTAAATGGTTTCCGTGACATATGGTGAAGTGCAATATTTACATTTACTTTTTATATATAAATAACTTGCGAGCATGAGTAGCCACCGATGTGGATGTTACGCTAATAAAGGAATCAGGGCTCTAAATGACCGAACCGAGTCGATGCGCCCTAAAACTCAAATAACCAACCAACTAATAAAGGAATCTGAAGTTGAACAAAAACAATAATGATTGTAAAGAAGATTGCACCGAGATAAAAGATTGCAGAATTGCAGAAGATTGCACAGGGATAAAATTGCACAGATATAAAATGCAATCGGCACTTAATTGGTTTCGGATAAAATATTCCATTCCTCTTGCAACCTTCACAAATAATGGCAAAGCCTACGATGTAAATCGTGGCAATGCATGGTTGTAAGCTGGAAGAAAAAGATGCCAATGTTGAAATGAATAGGCCTGTTGACGTCATTAGCTCAGGCACGCCGGTGTCGTGAAGCGCGAGGTAGAAGAGGTGAATGTCTGTCTTCTATTCTCAGGCAACCGGTGGCTTCGCTGCGTACATGCTGCTGATAGTCGTAAACTGTGCGCCCCAAACGCTGAAAACAATATTTCGCTGAAGTTACGCTGATTCGGATATGGTGGTATGTGCGGCGCCTCTTTCCGATGCCCCCGCACCTTCTGCATTCCGACGAGAAATAGCGCCGACACGGGAGGTGCCAGCACGGCCGCGGCAGTGTAAGCGGATGTTGTGTGCGGCCGGCAGGAGTCTGCAGTCGGTGTACTTCTACACGGCCACGGCAGTGTAAGCGAGTGCTCTGTGCCGTCGGCAGGAGTCTGCAGTCGGTGTACTTCTACACGGCCGCGGGAGTGTAAGTGAGTGCTCTGTGCCGTCGGCAGGAGTCTGCAGTCGGTGTACTTCTACACGGCCCCGGGAGTGTAAGCGAGTGCTCTGTGCCGTCGGCAGGAGTCTGCAGTCGGTGTACTTCTACACGGCGCCGTGGCGTCGGATCAGTGGCACCGTCAACCGGCGCGTGCTGGACCGGCTGGCGGGCGCTGTGCTCAGCCAGAGCATGACCACGCCCGGCTGTCTGCTGACTCACATGCAGGACTACTTCCACCCCATGCTGACAGCCCACCAGACGCGCCTGTTGCTGGAGGTCAGTGAGCCCCCGTCCCCCCCCGACACACACGCGGCGCGGTGCCACGTATGTCGATTGTGAATATAACAGCGTTGAATAGGGACAATCTGCTAAAATTGTCAGGGAGCAGGTAAATAATCTACACGTTTAGATTGAGCGCAAATTGCAAATTATCCGTAATTGCGAGCAGCTTCTTGTCATTCGAAATATCTGTCATGCTGTTAATGTCATTGTCTGTGTGTACGTAAGAGCTCGTATACCAGGATGAGCCATATACAGGTCAGTATCGCGTCACGGCTGTGGTGGAGTGGCTGGTCAGATCAGGCGTCTATACAGCCATGGTGTGGCGGGTAGTGGGAAGCCACCCAGCGCTGCCTCGTCCCTCCTGGCCACTGGCATCGCCAGATATATATCCGAATATCATACTTATGGTGTGAAATCGATAATGCAGGTTGCCTGCAGCTCAGGGTAGGATACAATCAGTTAGCACATGCTTACAATCAATTTTGACAACATCCCCATTCGTTTTTGTTTTCTCATGGGAAGCAAAACGCATTGATTTGTATGTTATGTCCGGGATTAAAATACGATTGAGGTATAGAGTAATGCTATGGCATAGGACCACCCGCTTAATTGTTGCAGTGATGTGCTGTGGGCCAAAATTGGGTATGTCTCTATTGTGACTATATCCACTGGATCTCATTGTACTTGTCGAATGGTCAATACGCCTTTAAAATCATATAATGCAGCGTCGCGGAGTCTAGAATTCCTTGAAAGCTGACTTTTTATATCCAATATTATCGGATCTCAATTATAAGGAGTATCAAATATAGGGACTAACTTGCACTTCATTCTGGAAGATTGGAATGTTGGGTAGAAGTTGCCGTGCAGTGTAATGCCCACATTAATAGCCTGACCTGCTTTATCTAAATCTCAGTTGGCTACGGTAGGGTTCAGAATAAATATTGCTGATTGCAAGCTGTGCAACCATAGACAACCGAACATACTCTGTCATCCTTGCCTATAAATATCTAGGCGCTTCATTATACATTCCGCCCACTCCATCCCCATCCCCAAAGAAAACCGTCCACCTGGTAGTGAAGCGGAAATATCGGCGCGGTCCGGGACGGCGTGGGTTACAGCAAATTGTTCTGATAATTATTGGCCACGGACAGTCATGTTAGCAGACTGTACGACAGTCCCCTCTCCACCGCCGCCTGTCACACCGAAGTATGCGGTGAGGTACAGATCTCGAGTGGCTCCTGTGCCTGCGTGGTACTGTGGTCCAGATCACAAGTGTTTCCTGTACCTGCGTGGTATGGGTGAGGCTCATAAGATCTACTTTCAGAAGATCTATTTTCAGAAGATCTACGTTCAGATCTATTTTCAGAAGATCTACGTTCAGATCTATTTTCAGAAAATCTACGTTCACAAGATCTACTTGGAGGAGGAAATGTTCACAAGATCTACTCCCAGGACTAAATTGTTCAGAAGATCTACTCGAAGACGAAAGTGTTCACAAGATCTACTAATGCTTGGAGATGTTCACAAGATCTACTCCCAGGTCTGAATGTTTAGAAGATCTACAAATTGGCCTCAAGTGTTCAGAAGATCTACTGATAGCTCGAAATGTTCACAAGATCTACTCCCAGGCCTGAATTGTTCAGAAGATCTACTCGAAGACGAGTGTTCACAAAATATACTCCCAGGTTGGAATGTTCAGAAGATCTACAAATAGGCCCCAAGTGTTCAGAAGATCTACTACTGGAAATGTTCAGAAGATCTACTGCTGGAAGTGTTCAGAAGATCTACTCGGAGGATGGAAGTGTTCACAAGATCTACTCTCGGGACTGAATATTCAGAAGATCTACTCTTGGCCCGGAATGTTCTAACCTAACCTGACCTAACCTAACCTAACCTAACCCAACCCAACCTAGAGAGTATATTTTCTGAACATTCCGGGCCAAGAGTAGATCTTCTGAACATCCAGTCCCGAGAGTAGATCTTGTGAACACTTCCATCCTCCGAGTAGATCTTCTGAACATTTCCAGTAGTAGATCTTCTGAACATTTCCAGCAGTAGATCTTCTGAACAACTGAGGCCTATTTGTAGATCTTCTGAACATTCCGACCGGAGAGTAGATCTTGTGAACATCTCCAAGTATTAGTAGATCTTGTGAACACTTTCGTCTTCGAGTAGATCTTTTGGACAATCCAGTCCCGAGAGTAGATCTTGTGAACATTTCCCTCCTCCGAGTAGATATTCTGAACACTTCCAGCTATCAGTAGATCTTCTGAACATTTCAAGCTATCAGTAGATCTTCTGAACCTTTCAAGCTATCAGTAGATCTTCTGAACACTTGCATTGGGGAGTATATCTTCTGAACATTTGAGGCCTATTTGTAGATCTTCTGAACATTCAGAATTGGGAGTAGATCTTCTGAACATTCAGAACCGAGAGTAGATCTTGTGAAAATAGATATTCTGAAAGTAGATAGTGTGAAAATAGATCCACCGAAAGTAGATCTTCTGAACGTAGATCTTCTGAAAGTAGATTTTATGAGCTTCCCCCGTGGTGCTGAGGTTCAGATCACGAGTGTCTCCTGTACCTGCGTGGTACTGAGGTCCAGATAGCGATTGCCTCCTGTGCTGCGTGGTACTGAGGTCAAGATCACGAGTGTTTCCTGTACCGCGTGGTATTGAGGTCCAGATAACGATTGCCTCCTGTGCTGCGTGGTCCTGAGGTCCAGATCACGAGTGTCTCCTGTTCCTGTGTGGTACCGAGCTCGTCTGTTTGCAGACACTGGCGGAAATCGGCTGTCTACAGCTGACCGAGACCAGGCAGGTGTCACACACCTCTCTCTTCTCCAGGAGCACCGACCTCGTGTGGTACGAAGGTAGGTCATGTCCTGGCAGGGTTGGATTTCTTTTGAAATCCTGGATTTGGAGAGGAAAATCTTAGGGACATCAAATTCAGAGAGTAAAATATTTGAGCCATCAAATTCAGAGAGCAAAATCCTCTCTGTTTTGGCATTATAACTCCTGTCTGTGCTTCCCACGTATATTTTAACATTCTGATCAGAACAATAAGTCTCCAGCCATTATCAAGCAGCACCATTGCATATTCTGGCAAGGAAAAGATGGTAATTTCCTGGAGAGTATGTCATGGATGACAACAAATCCAGGGCAAGGCTGTTTTTCTCAACCCTGCGTCCTGGTCTCGTCGGATACGAAAGTAGGTCACGTCCTGATTTGGTCTGGTATGAAGGTGGGTTACGTTCTCATCTAGTACGGAGGTAGGTTACGCTCTGGTCTGGTCTGGTAGGTCACGTCCTGTCCTGATTTGATCTGGTACGAAGGTAAGTTACGTCCTGTCCTACTCTCGTCCGGTATGGAGGAAGGTCACATCTTGATCTGGCCTTGTACGGAGGTGTCACATCATGATCTGATCTGGTACGAAAGTATGTATCCTGATCCTGGCCTGATCTGGTCTGGCAGGAAGGTGGGTCAGGAACCTGATATGGTCACGAAGGTAGCTCACTTCCTGGCCCCTTCTGGTGCGAAGGTAGATCACGTCCTGACCTGGCCTGGCACAAAGGTTGATCACTTCCCTACTTCGCATGGCAATGACAGTTACGCGCTGGTCTCGTTTGACAAGCCTCATCTATGTTGCATGCAGTCTGGTACGTCAGATGTGAACCAATGTTATTAGTATTGTGCTTACGCATAACACGATGGATGAGTTGTGTGCCGATGTCTGGCATGACGGAGGGATCAACCCACGTCTGTAATCCTGTTCCCCTTGGTGCTTTTCGTGTGCTTTCAGTACCACCGTGTGTACTTCCCCTCGTTTGTCCTTGCCAAAAATTCGTGAAATTCCACCGAAAATAGCGTACGCGGTAACCTCAGGGAGACAACGTTCAGCTCACCAGCTGATAATTTTGCTCCCTCCATCCAGAAGGCAAGCCCTGCAGATTTATTACGAGCAAGGGCAGAGGCCAAGTGAGTCTACCCACGTATATGTACGGTGAAAGTTCATCTTACCGAACTGACCCGACCCCACCCAGCTCGGCTGTTTTCGAAACATTAATAACTTGTTTTGGGAGCGCAAAACCTTACGCTCTAATCTCTTCATTGAGAAATAGGTCTGCTCTTTTAGTTTTGGTTTCATCAACTTTCATCACATCATCTTTGGAGTATGCGCTATTTTAAAGAGGACCTTACGGCAGACCTCAGCCGGAGCGGCGTGGGCTGCGTAAGGTCGCGTGATCAGAGGCCAGTGTGAATCCCATGCAGGGTGCCACTCTGAACGGTTATCGTCAATCTAAATTGAGCGGAAATAGCGGAAACTGAAGGCAGAAACTGAAACGGAAAAAGCGGAAAAAGCGGAAACTGCGAGGCAAACAGTAATTTGAAACAGTTCATATATGCCAATTGGACAATTCGGCACCGCGCCTTGAAGTGAGATATGCACACCACATTAAACAGGTGAGCTCGACTTCTATAAGAGTGCAGCCATTTTCAGCTCACCCAGATTTTTTCCATGTGTGGAGAATCCTATTCTGCCTGTGCATCCCTGAAGGCTACTGAGCAACCCTGGACTTTGTCATGGAACCCCATGGGAAATGAGTCGTGCACATCCCATCCCTCCAGCTTCCCCACTCACTGCACGGTATTCCCTCGGGCAACACACAGGCCTGCCAGCGAGAGCACCTAATTCAGTCGCTTTTTATTGAGTGATACATCCTACACACGTTTCCAAAAGCCCGCACACCACCCGTTGGAGGCCCTCCACTCCACCGGCCAACTGCCATCACAGTCCAGGTCTAGCTGGAAGGATCGCAACGAGAAAAAAGGGATTTTTTCCTTGCGCGTCCCGTCTCAGTAGCTTCTTATCATTTCTGCAATGACATGGATGTCTGTAGGAATGTAAATTCTTCCTCTCAGTCCACCCGTGGCGAGATCTGGTACAAAATTGAGCGCAGACACTGAACGCAGCCTCCCCGACCTAAAGCGAAATGGTTCAGTGAACAGTCGCGATCGCGATATTTGGCTTTCATGGCAAAATCTGATCTATGGCCTACGGTACATGGGCGCAGTTTCGAGAAAGATGCAATGGTGCTTGTTTGTGGCTTACGGCGCCCCGACTGCCAGGATAAGAGGCAGGAGGCGCCAATCACCTCAGTCGAGTGCGTCGTAAAGCCAGAACCAACTAACATCGGAGCGGCTCGAAACGCCGAATGTTGGTGCTACGATGTATTGTACCGTGACCTGGCTGCAGGAGCCGGGGACAGTGTACGACTGAACGTAACTACCGCAGGCGCCGCGGACGACTTCAGCCCAGCCGATAGCGTGGTGGTTCTGCCGATGGCAGACGCCATCCTCAAGTTCGCCTGCTTCGTGGGCGACAAGCCCTACAGCGCAGAGTTCCTCGACACAGTCGGGGTCTGAAACTGCTGCTCGCTGTGTCGGCCTTCCGACAACAGTTCTCCACACGGTCGGCGGGCACTGCTGTGTCCGCTGTGTCGGACTTCCGACGGCAGTTCCCCACATGGTCGGCTGGGACTGTTGTTCGCTGTGTCGGCCTTCCGACAGCAGTTTCCCCACATGGCTGGGGTGCTGAGTCAGCCGTGGCCGTTATTGTCAGTTGGTGTGTACTGTGTTGTGTCCATGCTGTATTATATTCTGGTAACCGTGTTACTGGGGCCAGTGTATCTCACTTCCAAGCACTAGGAACGGCAAACTGCATATACAAAACGGTAGTTTTATTAGACTTCGTCTTAATAACTGGGATAACCAACTGAACGTGCTCTTGCACACACAAGGCGAACGCTTCCAAACAATGTACAGTCACTCGCATCCGCCGTCCAGTACGCGCATCGCATCATGCCCGGACTATCACAGCGCTACAGAAAACCAGACACCCGTTCTGCCACCACTGCAGGCTGTGCATCAATGGTTGGGATAATTCAATCGACTCCAAGTCACGATCTGGTAATTTTGTTCTGGCTCCCTACTCGAAATCTGGTTGCGATATATTTACAATAGCCGTGAAGACACTCCGAGACGCGACTGAGCACCAGGAGTACCTCGCACGGCAACTCTGGCAACCGGAGCCTTTCTCGACGAAGGTGATCATTGGCCAGCAGGAGTTAGCGCATCTTCGCAGCGGCCAGGCCGCCACTGCTGCTTACTCCTCGGAACCGCCCACCTTGGACGCCGCCTGTAGTAACGGCAGCGCTATATGTATACACGGCGTCCTATCTTGAATGCACAGCCTGCAGGAACGTTGCCCGGCCGTGGGCGCCCGTCACCGAACGCCCACGTTCACCCACCAGTTTACCCTGAGACGAGGGGCCGAGTCCAGCTGGGGCGGCCGGCCTCTGAGCAGCAGCGAGCAGCTGCACCCAGCCACTCCGCCCCGAGTCGTCTGGCTCACCGGGCTAAGAGTAACGTAAGGCAGGGTCGGCGGTCCGGCCACCAGCGCAACCACTCGGCCAGCACAACAGCCGGTCGAGGCCCACCCGCCAGCCAACACAAGAACGGGTAAGCCAGACCCAATGCAATGCGAAGCATCGTAGTCAAACGTACAACGGATTCGGAACTGTTGGCGGAGTAGAGGTCGGGCGCCGTCGTGGGCGATACCTAGTCCCATTCCTCTTCAGCTTCGAGAGTGCTAGACTGTTGGTTGTAGCCGCCACCACCACCACCTCCGCCGCCGCCACCACCACCACCACCGGCATTCTGCAACGATATCCGCGTCTTAGACGTCACAATACATAGTCCACCTTTCGCGGATATGTCCCGCACAAGTTTGGTGCACGACTCGTCTTTGCCCGTGCCCCATATTTCGGAACACGTTGGCCTTTGTGCTGCATGGCTGGATCACTTTGGACACTCAGCGAACCGGTTCTCTATTTTTTAGTCTGGCGCCTCATCTTAATTAGAAGCGAAATGGTGCAGATAAGGTGACATACCTAGGTGGAATGGCTGGAGAAACGCGCAAGGTTAGTCAAGGTTCATGTGGGGCTTCCGTTGGTTAGCTGCCTATAGGTCATCGTGACGGTCAGCTCGAGTGCGCCTGAGGACACGGACACGAAATCAAGTCCGTTCACATCTGTGACGATCCATCTGAACCTGAAGACAATTGTATTCTTCTTTCTGTACGCGGATGGTGCATCAACGTTGGTCGGTTGGTTATTGGAGTTTAGGGGCGCATCGACTGCGTCGGTTATGCAGCGCCCATAACATCGTCAGTCATACAGTGAAATTGAAGTAACATCAGTCAAACAGTGAAAGCAAGCGAAAGTCAGCCAAAATGACATGCCTAGGGGTCAAATACGACTGTGAAATACCATACATTGCCACTAACCCCATTTTGCCAGATGTAAAAACGAGTTAATGGGGAGCATAAATCGCAGATAACTTGATTTCTGATAGAAAGCGGAAAAGCTGTCCCGATTGAACAGTGGAAGACTCATCCCCTAATGTTTCACTAGGGGAGAGAAGCACGTTTAAAGTAGCATCTTCGTTCAGCATCAACGTTGGTATAAGGTGTGACCCCAGAAGTGCTGTGAACGAACAGCAAGCTAGTAACGCCACAACTTTCCACGGGCCACTGGGCGGAAATATTACAGTACGTATACAATTTGGAAAACAGACTACGTACAGTTGGAGTATTCTTGCTCAACCACCACGAAGCAGAATCAACACAACTTGTGAGAAGTTGAAATGTAAGGCGTTTGCCTCTGCAAGCAGGATTTTGCAGGTAGATAGATACAAATCAACAATGCAACTTATTACGGCTTTTAAATGGGGGCCTGCTCCAGATGAGGGAAGCCCGACACATCGAGCTAGTCCAAGATGCTGGTGCGGTTCGTGCAATGGAATTTGCTAAGCACAATCTGGAAGGAAACCACATACAAGTACTGAATGCATCATCAATTGCTTGGTTGGGAAAATTAGATCATCCAAGCGATTGCGACCACAGATGTTTGAACTGGGAAATGTTGAGTTCCTTCCCGTATTGAAATCTCTTTCTAGCACGTAAAATATTGTCCTGAATTGCTGCATGTATAGGATATCTAGCAAACTAAATTACCACTTGGTAAGTGGTTCATTTATACGAGATAAGCATTATCCGCAGCTTATAATTGTCACTATTAATTTCTTGTACTTTAGTAATCTTCAATTTCGTCGAGTGACTTTCGTTCAGTCTCTCCGGTGCTGCCATATAATAGATGTCCGTGTGCCCATACATCAGGTGAACCCTACTTCTGGGGGGGGGGGCACCATGGGCCGCGAAGCAGGCCCCTCCGAGATCTTGACAACTAGCCGAATAATTTCCTCGCGGAAAACAATCGATTTCTTTTGACGTGATGTACTGTGATTTGTGAATCGATCTGTTCATAAAATTCGCAGAATTTCGACTGGCGGATAAGAACCAAAACTGGATAAAATCTGTAAATATTCCAAACCTGCATTTCCTCTAGCTCAGCTCCTATGTCTGCCAACCGATTTTGTCGAGTCTTGCACCACTCTATAGCTAAATAAGCTACCGAAGCGAGAACACAGTGATTTGCAAAGATCACGGGCGAATTAAGGGCGCTTCCAACTTGGAAATTATTTGAGGATGTTTCCTTTATTTATGATAGCTTCGATTTGGACCCGAATGTTCCCCTGGAAAAACAAAAATAGTCACCTCAGGAGGTACGTGATGTGTAATATACTTCAGCAATGGTGGTATTGGCGAATCTAAAGAGATAAAATTATATGTACATAATCATTAGTGTCGCATGTCCATATAGACGCACGCTCCACGATGAATAAGCCCATTCTTCATTCTGAGCCCTTCGGGAAGATCACTTCCTTCATACAGTTTTGTGTAGTAGGCGCAGTCACTGATACCAAGATGGAGGGGGGGCTACCTTACAGTTCAATATAGACGCAGACTAAACTAGCCAAATTCTAAAAATGAAGAGCGAGACAAAACTTGTCACCGGTGCCACTCATGATACAATACAATAACATATCATACGATATACACCAAACACCTCTAAAATATTCCGAACTTCCGAGGAGACTCGGTTCATACACTTGGATACTAAGGTTGGTAAACGGCTAGTCATTCTTAGCCACACCTGGTACCGCCCGTGATGAACAAATTAGGCCCTGGCTTCCTCGTGCCAACTTCCAGGACGTCTACCGAACGTCCCCATTCCCACGTGGGTTTTAAAAACCCCTACATTTATATCACTAATGTTCCAGCAAAATCAGACCAGGCCCTCAACTCACCCTCTTACCATCTTATCTAATATATTCAGTTGTCTATTTTATTTTATCCCCATCTTTTTCATTACATGTTACCCCTCCAAAACCATCTTTTCCCCACACTTTTCCCATATTTTCCTGGGGAGAGAAGGAATCGGATGTATATGTATTGTTGGAAAATGTTTTACTGGTTTTTTTTTAAAACCCTATTTGAATGAATTTGATGTTCTTTTCTTCGTGAAATGACTACTTAATTGATATATGCACTTGAACCTGAATTGCTTAAATCTTTAAAATGTGTCCTTTCCAAAGAAATGAAGATCATAGTCATTTAAATCACATCAGAAAGCACCAGAAAAGATTTCTGACCAAACATTGGCCTGGGGCTTCTATATATTTACCATATTTTGTAACGACGATGAGGAGCACAACTTGCATCACCATCAAGGCTGCCTTTTCACATTTGTTGAGCGCCGCCAAAACTACTTTCAAGCCAACATGTATGTAATATGACCAACACAAGGAAGTCTTTTGGAGAAAATCTGTAGGAGAAATGAGCCCGTAATTTGCTCATTAATTCTTCCGGCTAGAATATAGGCAAATTGTTTATCTACAGTTTTTCATCAGTGGTCTTCCAATGACACGGTCGGTAATGTTACTACAGCGCCGCACTTACCTCCAAGGCCTGTTCTGTCCTACCCGTGCACCTCTGGGCCACATGGGGAAGGGGCGACAGCGAAGCCGGCGACACTCCACACTTACCCCGCGCCGAATGTCGCGCGACGCGAACGATCCGCCGCCGCCGCCGAAGTCTGCCGTGCCTGCATCACGCTGCAGGAACTCGGGCACTTCTTGCTCGGCGCCCGCCAGGATCTTGACCAGGTCGGCGGCCAGTGCGCCGTCGCGTGCACTGTCATAAAAGCTGATGGCGCTACCCGTGTTACCGACGCGACCGGTGCGTCCGATCCGGTGCACGTAGTCATCGATCGCCTTCGGCAGGTCGTAGTTGACCACGTTCGCCACGCCCTTGATGTCTGCCGAGAGGTGCAGCAAGGTTACACGTGTCGGGTGGGGGCACAGTGCAGCTGCCACGACCTTGGTTGGTTATTTGGGCTTAAGGGCGCATCGACTGCGTTGGTCATACAGCGCCCATGCTGCCACGACCTTGATGTCTGCCGAGAGGGGTTAGTTATTTGGTCTTTATGACGCCTCAACCATATTTGACCATTCGCGTGCCCTGAGGGGCAGCTGGGTTACACGTGTCGGGGGAGGGGGTGGAATGCAACTGGTCAGGGGACGGCATGGGTCAGTATACGAGTAGGCAGGGCGGGACAGTGACCGTTAATACGATGAAGGAATCAGCAGACGGCGTGGCGGCGCTGTGTACAGGAGTAGGTAGAGCGGGACAGTGGCAATGGAGGCATCAGCAGACGGCGTGGCGGCGCTGTGTACAGGAGTAGGCAGAGCGGGACAGGGGCCGTGGAGACGGTTAAGGATCATCAAACGGCGTGGAGGCGCTGTGTCAAAGATAAGCTTAGGCTGTGTGTTAGAAGTGAATAAATTCCACCAGTCTGCTTTAGATGATCTATATATCTATTAGCTAACAAATATTTCCCAACACAAGCTATGAAGCTTCTGGATTAATGTTAGCTCTATTTTGTACGTAGTGTACCTCTAGGAAGCAAAAAGGAAATGAAATCTATAACTTCGGATGTAAATGTGCTCGAATGCAAGCTGTGTCGTTTTCCCACGAAAATCTCCGAATTTTGGCGCAAAGAATGGAGGAAACACTAGACGAAAGCTCGTCCAGAAACAACGCATGTGGTTGTGCCCATGCCACACCCATGGACGATGAATGGAGACTCGTTCAGGAACAACGCATGTGGCTGCGCCAATGTTAAACCTATGGACGCTGGATGGAGACTCATTCCGGGATAACGCAGTTAGTTATGTTGATGCGAAACTACCTAATCGTGTCCCGAACAATCAGAACAGGGCAGCGTTAAAATAATGACATTTCCTTGGGTGCGAGGTGTCGAAACGAGTACAGTACGATGTCGAAATTCGGCACGGAAACGATGTCGTTTAACATAACTTATATGCCTTTTTCCAACACAATCTTGATCCAACTCCAACTCATTCGTCCACCTTTTTCGTTCGTCTCGAGATGCCTAATTTTGGGATAGATATTTGAACGATAACTATACAAAATTCCTGCATTTATCAACTGAAATTGCATTATAGACCCCACTATCCGTAATCGTCTTACATGAAATTGTGTTAAGAAATGCTCCTGCGCCACGATCCGTAATTGTGAGCACATACATGATACTAATCAACGAGATAATGTTAAAAGTTATATTTAAAGGCTTCATAAAGACTCAAGAAGCACTATGTCGATACTTTTTCGGCAGGGATGTCGATTCGGAAAGTGTTCGGAAAGTGATATAGTCCACCCTACTTCACGAATAATTTATCACCTGGAACAGGGAGACGGAGCTTCGTCAATACATCACGGGGGTAAGAAGCGAAGCTCATGTTAACTTTGCGCACACAATGGTATCTTGCATATTATACCACATATTGCGAATAGTGAAAATGACTGTGTAATGGCGACCATGAGAATCAACAGGGAAACGGGGACTCCATACGTGCTGCAAAGGTTGGACCATATATTTCTTCTTGCATAGTAGTGATGGAACAGTCCCCCTCACTCTTTCCGCAAGATAATTTGAGATCATCGTGAGGGTGCTATCGATTGCCAGGATACAGCAATCCCAGATGGCGCACGGAAACAGCCCAGTGTCCGTATTCTGGCGGAAATGTAGAAAATATTTTACGTTGCTCTGACAACTAAACTTCGAGGCGGTATGGCATCACACTGATGTCCAAATGGAGATTCGATATCACATCCCCAGCAGGCATCATGGTCATGGTTATTGGTTTTACGACACGTCGACCGTTGAGTCATACATATAGCGTCGCCAATCTCTCACGCCGATTGGTCGCGGGCGAAGAGTAGCGACAGGTGAGATTCGAACCTACAATCTTTCGATTGTGAGACGAGCATTTAACCCCTAGATCATTCGTCCCCCCCCCCCAGCAGGCATCATCGCGCATGTCATCTGGCTGTTCCAACCACCTGGGTCCGCACAGCCTCAGCATCTCGCTGTTCCAAGCAACTGGCTCCGCACGGTTGCACGGCATAGGTACGCACAGCTGGGTATTTTGTTTTAAATTGGCCACCATAGGCGGAACATACCACAGACTTTATCAACAATTAGCAGACATCCTTCCCAAAAACGTTTCGACAAGTGTTTGTAGAATCATCAATTCCTCATACCCAATGTCTAAGTGTGGTGGTTATTGGTTTTACGATATTTGGACCCTTGAGTCATGTAGCGTCGGCAATATCTCTCACGCCGATTGGCCACGGGTGAAGAGTAGCGACAGGTGAGACTCGAACCCATAATCTCTCGATTGTGAGGCGGGCAACTTACCCCTAGATCACTCGTCCCCCCCCCATTTCGAAGTGTAAAGTTAAGTGTCATGTAATGGAATTCTAGGTATTTTGGTTTCCTATAATAGCTATACAATTTAATTCCCTGATATCATAGCTATTGCCCCCCCCCCCCTCAGGAAGAATATCGTTCAACGTTCCCTTTTCACATATTTCGCTCAAAGAAACCTAATGGCGAACTGAATTGATGGCTAAGGTGAACACTATTACGGAAATGAATGTAATTTTCAATGATGAGCAAAGGTCCAATCTCAATTCCGTCGTTCATTTGCATGTAAGGACATTTAGCATGACACATTTTTTATAACTAATCTAGACATCCACACGTCGTGAGGAAAAAAACCATTGCAACACCGCTCGACGGGAGCCAGCATCGGACGCGCACTTACCGAGTCCACGGGACGCCACCGACGTGGCGATCAGCGTGGGCGTCTTGCCGTACTTGAAGTCGGCCAGCGCCTCCTCGCGCTCACGCTGCAGCCGGTCGCCGTGGATGCTGGTGGTGGGGAAGCCCGCCTGGCACAGGTGCGATGCGATGAAGTCCGCCACTCGCTTCGCCTCGACAAACACCTGCCGGCACGGGTGGCCTGGTCAGTCACACAGCACCGGCGCGTGCCGCACTACCCAGCCTCGTGGCTCCAGTGGACGGTGTAATAGCTGTGCAGCGCCACTCCACAAGAGGCCGCAGAGGGCGGGCGGTGTTGCAAAGCTGGCAAAACTCAACATTTGGGTGGAAAATGGCACCCAGTTGGGAATAATTACCCATTCGTATGTATCAATAGTCCACTTCGACCCTTGCCTGCTCTTGTACTAAAAATGACGATCAAACTCAAAACATCACGGAACCAAGAAACAGCAACTTAAATTCCATCGCCATTGATTTTACGGCATGCCACGGCTTGCTTCGAAAACCCTGTTATTTTTATACTTTTATATTTTATACCAGTTTTTATACTTATTCTTTGCTCGTTTACTCGCTTGCTAACTTTTTAACCATAATTTTTACTCACACAATGTCGATTCCGGAACATTATTGTTTGCGGCTTTACAGCACAATAAGCACCTGAGGCGTCGTATGGCGTCGCCTGCCTCGCACCCCGACAGGAAGGGCGGGCACCACGGAAGTCGAACCCCGTACCTCTAGTTTCCCATATGACCAGCTTACCCACTGAGCTACCGACGCAAGATTTTGGAATTTGGAACACTGGCAAGACGATCACCAACGCGGAGATCCCGCAACAAAAAAACCTGGACCAAATTCACTGACGTCAGTCCAAGAAGTCAAAACCATGTTCGAAGCCAAAACAAACTCGTACTATGGGTTGGCTTACGCAAAAATTTAGGAATTACAGGAAACTGCATACATTTTTGGGCGCATTAACTGAACTGGTCATACAGCGACCATTCAATCTGCACCATGCGAGCATCTGCAGCAGTGTTAAAATAATGTTTTTTTTCGTTAGGTGTGAGATGTCGAAACAGGCACAGTAGGATGCCGAAATTTACCATGGAATTAGTGTCATTTCAAATGCTTTTCATGTTCACTCAAATTTGAGCCGATGGAGTACTTATGGCTGTACCTTTATCATTTGTGTTGAGATTCATAATTTAGGGCGAGCTATATTCGGGATAGGGATACAAATGCATATGCTATTAACTGGTATTGTATGTCATATCGCATTATAGGCAATCCCTTTACCTGAAATTGCGTTGTGAAATGTTCGTGTATAACCGTCCCTTATCGAGAGGATGGTCATGATACATATCAACGAGGTAGTTAGAAAGGAGACACGAAGACTCCTTGATCAGCACGCATGACGAAGCAAGATGTAGATTTGGATTAGATGTCGATTGAGTGTTCAGAAAGTAGTATATTCCACCCTATTTCACGAATAATTTATCACTGATCTGCAGACAGTGCACATCGCCTGCAGTCTCTGCACATTTTTGCACAAGGTTAATGATGTGAATGCTGTAAGTCATCGGTCAATCTACACGCTCAGAAACTTAGTGGCCGGTTTGAAGGAAATTGGGGTTCCCTTTATCTTATTCGCCGCTTCGGTGCAAGTGTTCGCGGCAAAAAAAACATCCATGGTCTTCGATGTCGAGACCAGTCTCATAGCACCAATCCTGCACGTTTAGGACGGCCAGCTGGAGTCACCTCCCGTGTGTAGTCCGCAGGGTTAAAATAATTGTTTTTCGTTAGGTGTGAGATGTCGAAACGAGCACAGTAGGATGTCGAAATTTCCCATGAAATTAGTGTCATTTAAAATGCTTTTGATGTCTTTCAGACTCGAGTTTGAGCCAGTGGTGTAAGGTACTTATGACTGTACCTTTATCATTTGTTTTGAGATTCATAATTCAAGAAGAGCTATATTCGGGATGGGGAGAACAATAACCGTGCTATAAACTGCTATTTTATGCCATATCACATTATAGGTAATCCCTTTACCTGAAATTGCATTGCAAAATGTTCGCGTATCACCATTCCTTGTCAAGAGCATGCACATGCTACACATGAACGAGATACTGTTAGAAAGGAGACACAAATACTTCATAAGCATCCATCAAGGAGCAGGATGTCAATACTTCCTGGAGAAGGATGTCGATTGAGTGTTCAGAAAGTGGTATATTCCACCCTGTTTCATGAATAATTTATTACTGGTAGTCCGCGATGGCGAAATCATCCACGAACAGTGCTTGCCCTACGGAAGTTGGCAATGAGGCGTCCATATCGCTGATGGCAGTGGCGACCAAAACGACACCCAATACATTTCCTTGCGGAACTCAGTCAACTTGTAACGTTCCAGAGAGGAAACCTCATGTCGGTGGAAGGCTATGCTGTCGCAGTTATCTGCATTGGAGCGGGTGGCTATTGGCCGACTAACCAAGGTCTTGGCGGCGCCGATGTCCCGCAGGATGCTCTCGAGTTTGTCGCGCTTTTCGCGGTGTGAAACCTCGAGGAAGGTCTGCGTGACATCGGTGGACGCGGCGCCCACGACGCCCACCATCAGGAACAGGTAGTCGGTCAGGTAACTGGACGCCAGACGCTGGATGGCGTCCGGGAAGGTGGCCGAGAACATGAGCGTGTGACGGGTCTCCTTGGCCGGCATCGTTGGGTGGTTGATCATACGATCGATGTCACCCTGGCGGAAGAAGTTAGCCAGTCAGTGGGACATTTTCTGCCAGCATTGGACAAACAAAACAAAGGGCTTCCGGGATTTTTAACACTACTGCATGTAACTTTCTGTAAGCGATAATTTAGCAGCACACATCCACCACTATGACCTTAAGGAGCCATGATGAGCATTAGCATGGAATGATTGCATATTTATAGTATTGGAAATATGCAATGCAAGGATCATTTGGCTTGTTGCGCTATTACCTTTAGTGTAATCTCCAATCCCACAAATATATTTGGAAAATAAAAGCAAGCAATAAAGATTTGCGCTGATAGTTGACCAGCTAAGGCCATGCAATGTAACTGATAGAAAAATGGCATTTCCTTGCATTTTTACCATCCAGAGCATTATATCGGACATTTCGTCCTCCCTGCCGAAAAAATAAATAAAATGCACTGCTCATCAGCACATTCGCCCAAGCAGTCTGGTGGCTTACGTCACAGAATGTCCTCTATGATTGGCTCAACGCTGAAAACGCACATTGGGGCCACTTCACGAGACTAAAAACCTTGAACGTGCACCTACGACAAATTTGTCGGAACATTCGTAGGCCCCAGATTCCAGGGAAAGAAATTTCGATGGAGGGGCGGCCTGTGTACAAGTACATTCTTGGAAAATTCCCTGAAATACGGCACTGCTGTTTCACGACGTCCACAAATTCATTTTTGGCAATACAACACCGTGAGTTGAGTTACGAATGGCATGTTTGGCGAGTTCCATAGTGGGACCAATTTCGAGGGAAAAACGAGCCCAGTGCCCTCATGAAATGTATGTAAAGTGCCACTTTCCAATTTATCTCAAGCATTAAAGTGTCAATGTTCCTGTCACCAACTCATTTAAAGGGAGGCCAATGGTCCATGCACCTCCCATCAGTTTATGCACAAGCGGACCTACAGAGCTCTAGCTTTGGGAGGTGACCGCTGTCTCCTCCCCCACCCCCACTGGGCTCGGACATACATCCTCGCCCTTTCACATCCCTGGAAAATGCCCTGGATTATGACCCTGCAGGCGCTCAAACTTGTGATGAAGCCTAGTATTTATCTGTCAAACACCATATCACAATGATTATCTTGAAAATGTCGTTGCCCACAGACCCTTTATTTTGTACTGCCATTCGCACTCCACTGCAGTGCTAATCTCTCACGAAAATTTGATACATTGATATTTCGGACATTTTTCCAGCACCAATTATAAATTTTCGTGACGCTGATGCACGAAGCTCCGAACACCGAAGTGCCGAATTAAATCATCCGCATTATCTACACGTGTCAGGACGGTCCAATTGACAACAGATTGGTATCTGCCACGACGAACAAGTTTGCTGAATCAACGCATAACGCTGAGACCAACTGCGTTGTATCTTGTAGAGCCTGGCCATTCCGGGTGACAACACAGCGCAACAGAGACGGTAATGATCATTCTGATACCGTAAGTAGCACGGCATACACGTACGCACTAAAACAAGCCCTGGTCGACGTCGGAGCGGGGGTGGGGGGCGCAACGGTTGAGCAGCCGCTGTCCCCGGGGCTTCAATAAGCATACCCACCCATACGATCCCAATCGCTGGTCAGGCGGTTATAAGGAAATTAATGGAATGCCGACGGCGCTCACCTGCCATCGCTCATGTCATACCTGAAAACCCATGTCCAGCATCCTGTCCGCCTCGTCCAGGATCATGAACCTGAGGTTGGCAAAAGCCACCTTGCCCTTCTCCACGAAGTCGAGCAGTCGGCCTGGCGTTGCCACTAAGATGTGACATCCTCTCTGCGACCAATCACAAGCACACAGGTCAGCCGGCCAGGCGTTGCCATTTGGATGTGACATCCTCTCTGCGACCAATCACAGCACACAGGACCACCCGGCCGGGCAGCCAGGCTGCAAGATCCCTCGGCGACCGGTGACAGCACAACTAGTCACGACACGCGTGACGGGAAAGGGAGCTGCCGATCAGGCGACCATACGTGCCACCGGGCAGGACGCAACGTTGGCAACTCACAATGGGACAGGAACCACACGTCATTAGCTGCTGGCTCCGCAACGTGGCCGCGCCAGTGACAGCAAAATACGCATCATGGTTGGAAAAGGGGCTTCAAATGGCTTGCCAGGAATCAACGGATCGCATCCAAATTTTAGACAGATGTGCAATGAATCTAGCCTATTTTACAATAGCATTTTTAACAAGAGGAGAACACCGAAAATTGTTGCATTGCCTCCTTGTGCCAAAAAGGATACAATCCGAAACAAAATGAATTCTTGGCGAGAAGTACAAGGCCAAAACTACCTGTATAAAGCCAGTTTAAACCATGGAACTAGCTGGAACCATACGGTAGCGTAAACTTTCAAACATTGGGATTTTTTTCGGAGCGTCAGCTGCTTCGACCATATTGAACTTTCGAACATTCATACGCGCAAAAAAAACATGGATGAATATCAAGTTATAACACGCAGTTTAGAATTAGAACCGGGCGACTCAGGCACGCTACATCGGACAGGCTGTCCCACACTTCCATGACAACCTTTTGGCATTAGCCACCAATTCCTGTGCCCATCTGCCTAATCCACCCACTGACACATCCAGTCTCCGAGTTTGGAAACGTCAAGTAGGGAACCACGCTCACACGACCGTATCCAACTTTTGAGCACACGACGCTAACATGGCACTGAAGCCCACAAAGCTACGAGACGCGGCAAAATACCAACAAGACACGACCCCATTCATTACAGCATCTGCACCGGGCGCCACCAGCCGACCCCATGCATTATGGCATCTGCACCGGGCGCCACCAGCCGACCCCATACATTACGGCATCTGCACCGGGCGCCACCAGCCGACCCCACATTATGGCATCTGCACCGGGCGCCACCAGCCGACCCCACACATTACGGCATCTGAACCAGGCGCCGCCGGCCGACCCCATACATTACGGCATCTGCACCGGGCGCCACCAGCCGACCCCATACATTACGGCATCTGCACCGGGCGCCACCAGCCGACCCCACATTATGGCATCTGCACCGGACGCCACCAGCCGACCCACACCCCACATTACGGCATCTGAACCGGGCGCCGCCAGCCGACCCCATACATTACGGCATCTGCACCGGGCGCCACCAGCCGACCCCACATTATGGCATCTGCACCGGGCGCCACCAGCCGACCCCACATTACGGCATCTACACCGGGCGCCACCAGCCGACCCCACATTATGGCATCTGCACCGGGCGCCACCAGCCGACCCCATACATTGCGGCATCTGCACCGGGCGCCACCAGCCGACCCCATACATTACGGCATCTGCACCGGGCGCCACCAGCCGACCCCACATTATGGCATCTGCACCGGGCGCCACCAGCCGACCCCATACATTACGGCATCTGCACCGGGCGCCACCAGCCGACCCCACATTATGGCATCTGCACCGGGCGCCACCAGCCGACCCCACACATTGCGGCATCTGCACCGGGCGCCACCAGCCGACCCCACACATTGCGGCATCTGCACCGGGCGCCACCAGCCGACCCCATACATTACGGCATTTGCACCGGGCGCCGCCGGCCGACCAGCCAGTCGACATTCAGCTTTCGGTTTTTTGTTTGTTTGTTCTGGGAGGGGGAGTTTAGGGGCGCATCGACTGCAGTGGTCATGCAGCGCAGTCTACTGTAATCTGCACTCTAGAACTGGGGAGCAGCGGAGCGTCTCACCTGCAACACGTTCGACTGGTGCTGCACAGACGTGCCGCCGTACGCCACCACCGCCTTGATGATGGACGTGTTGGAGAACTTGCGCGCCTCGTTGTATATCTGCATGGCCAGCTCGCGCGTGGGCGACACAACCACGCAGTAGGGCTCCTGGCATGGGTTGAAGGAGGCGCTCGGCACGTTCGACTCCAGAAGATTGTGGATCACCGGCAACAGAAACGCCGCCTGTGCCGACGCCATGTTAGTCGAAAAAATCACAGCCACGCATGTTACACGTAACGTCAATCGTGATTACCTCAGTTGACCACTGAAACTTCCGCTTCCGGAGTCTGACGAAGGTTCATAAAAACTTGCAGCATTAACTCCACGTTAACAGCAATTTTTGCACAGAAATTTCCGAGGTGAATTTTACTCGCCGGAGGTCGCTAACTTTGACACGTCGTAGCGTTCCTCGTATTTTACAACTAAAATGCACCAACTGGCACATGTTATGATAAGAACATGTCCTTTTCATTGACATAGGGCCTGCGACTAGGTGACATCCCAGCCCGACTTATTGGGCTCAGCTTAGGCCACAAAGGGCCCACTCAAGACCGCAAATACACGTTGGGAAACCGCAGGTGGAAACAAATCAGGGCTTCACCGGAGAATGAGTCGCTACTTTCGAATGTAGCATAAAAATACTCCTCGATGAACACGAAACAAAACGTACCAAGGTTGCGAGGTCACCCCGAGGTCAGGGACCTCACCGTGTCCATTCGGTCAAACCCACAATACATTGGATGTGTCGTTCGGATATTGCTAGAAATCCAAAACTACCGCATCGCTAAAATACAACATTCCCGGCGAGCAGGTACACCGGATGACGTCCGCATCAGGGCAGAGAAGCGTAGCACGTGCGTGCACTCATCGCAAAGTATGCCTCTATGTCCATGGGTGGTTGTAGTGCACACACGCAATGCAAGTGAAAGTTACGTGAACATCATCACAAGCATTGGAGTCGGTCAGTCATAGGGACACAAGTTGTACTATCCCGAAACGACAAGCTGCGCTTTTGTTCTCCCCTTGCGCGGCGCTGCCGTCGTCGGCATGCATAGTACGATGGGTTGTGATGATCTTTGGCAGTAACCCTTCAATTGTAGGACTCCTTTCGCACTGCTCAGATTTATCCCGCGGTGACTGCATTTCCGCGACACCTGGTTGTCGAGATCATCGGAGCGAGGCGGATCACCGCCCGCCACGGTTACGATGCACAAACCCGGTCGTCACGGCGCATTCCAAGACATACTCTTAAAACGTAACCGTTTGCGACGTGGGTTTCGAGAAAAAAAAACCATGTCGCAGACAATTTAAATATATACGGATTTTACGGACCGGAGGTTGCCCTTGGATCCCGAATCTATAACTGTATCAAATCCGTCCGATGCAACTGAAACTGAAACCCTTCAGTAGCAAAGAAACTTCTGCACACAGCATAACAAAGCTCCATGACACGTCAGCGAACTGATTAGGTGGATACAAAGTCCCGGCTAGCAATCGTACCGTGCTCATGGTATCAGTGAAAGGCATGATAACCCGACCGGGCGATACCGGCAATACAGGCGAGTCCATACCGTTTTTCCTGAACCGGTCTGGGCGCAGGCCATCAGGTCCCTGTTCTTCATCACGATCGGGATGGCGTACCGCTGCACTGGCGTGGGAGTTGTGTAGCCGGAACGCTTGATGTTGTCCAGCAGAATCGGCCGCAGGCCGGACTGCTCGAAACTGGGGATGGGGTCGCAGATATCGTTGCCGGTGACGCGACACGGGATATGCTGGTACTTGGAAAAGTTGATGCCGGACGAGATACCGTCGGTGTAGAGCGAGTCCTCCCCGCACTCGGTCGGCACGTAGATCTCACGCGGTTTTCCGTCCTCGCCCGGATCCATAGTGCGCGTCTTCATCGGCTCCGAACACTCGCGTGATTGATGGTCCTCGGCGCCACAATTGAAGCAGCCCTTGGGTCGGTTGTCGCCACCGCCCTGAGGGCAGTCCCGAGACATGTGGCCCTCTTCGCCACACTTGTAGCAGGCTCGGCTGCCACCGCCACCGCCACCACCACCACCACCGCCTCCTCCTCCAGAGGGACAGTCCCTTGACATGTGTCCCTCCTCGCCACATTTGTAGCAGGCGCGGCTGCCGCCACCGCCACCGCCACCACCTCCACCTCCACCTCCTCCAGATGGGCAGTCCCTTGACATGTGTCCCTCCTCGCCACACTTGAAGCAGGCGCGGCTGCCACCACCACCACCTCCTCCTCCAGAGGGGCAGTCCCTTGACATGTGTCCCTCCTCTCCACATTTGTAACAGGCTCGGCTGCCACCACTGCCACCACCAACTCCTCCTCCAGATGGGCAGTCCCTTGACATGTGCCCCTCCTCGCCACATTTGAAGCAGGCGCGGCTGCCACCGCTACCTCCTCCTCCTCCTCCTCCAGAGGGACAGTCCCTTGACATGTGTCCCTCTTCGCCGCACTTGAAGCAGGCGCGGCTGCCGCCAGCGCCACCACGACCTCCGCCACCGCCACCACGAACTGCGCCACGGCCTCCACCTCCGCCACGGCCTCCACCAAAAGAGGCTTCTGTTGACCAAGAATTAATGATGGTGCTTCACTATGAAAGGTTCAAGTCAACACCGCTATGAGACACGATATAATTATAATATTTATAGCTAATCTTATTATAGAATATTTATAGCCAAGCCAAATACAATTAGAATATTTATAATATTTTGAATATTAGATTAGAATAGATCATTCAGTCGCAACTAACAAAAGGCCACACATTCCGTTTCCATGGGCCCACTGTGACGGCCTAAATAAGCTCGAATGGCGACAGACCGGACTAGACTAGCTAATGCCGGGCGTCTGGATTCGCAGCATAGTTGGGTTTCTGTAAGCATTTCACGATCATGTTTACTAACAACAACCAACAGTCTGGTATGAATTATAATGTTGTTATACCCTCATATTTTATCAGCAAGAGGCCTCGTTGGGCAGGTCACCAGAGAAGTCTGGTCGAGGCGCATCATATCCGAAGCGAGCGTCGCCTCGCCACCGCCATCAAAGATGAAAGAGCATGTTTCGAATCTGAGCTTGTTGGAAACCGGAGATTCCCATCTTTTTGACACTTCCCTCGCAGTAAAACGAACGTTCCTACGGAGCGGTAAGCAAAGCCTGGGTCCACCGCGATCGGGAGGGAGGTTTGAAGCAAAACCGGCCGGCTCGTTGACGATGATACCGGTGGTCGGCCAGGGATCCTCTTAACTGCGATATCCAACGCGTTCGACAAGCTGGCCTAAATAAATGAGTTTGATGGGGAAAAAAGGCACGCTATATTTAACGAGTCTGTTAGAATGGAATGCAAATCGTCCTCTTCAACCTCGATAAAACACATTGCCTTGATTATCAACTCAGAGGTGTAGGCCCGAAAGAACAAGACTGAAGGTGAGTCGGTATTAATTTTGACATCACTAAAATTATTGTGGGAAGCATGAGACATGCGTATGGCGTGAAATATCGCACGACTTGCCAAGGCGAAACGATCGATACCGTGCCTTGGTTCTACCGCAGACTAATGACTTGGTTGGTTGGTTATTGGTTTTATGACACGTCGACCGTTGAGTCATGTAGCGTCGCCAATCTCTCACGCCGATTGGTCGCGGGCGAAGAGTAGCGACAGGTGAGACTCAACCCACAACCTTTCGATTGTGAGACGAGCATCTTACCCCTAGACCACTCGTCCCCTGCAGACTAATGACTTAGGATACCCTGAAGCCGGTCGGCAGGTTGACAGAATTACAGGTTCGAGCTTGGGTCCTGCATGCTAAGTTGAGCTCTCTGTTAGAGCAGGCAAGTTAAAAGGTAGTTCTGCCATTGGTATGCCATATGCCATGCCATGCCATATGCCATGGTGTACATAATGCGTAACTTAGTTGTGCTCACACCTTGCTCTAACTCTATCTGGCAACTGCATACACTACGTGCAGTATTCCCGTGTCTAAAGGCTATTAAATGTATTACTTTTTTATTTGGGTTTAACCAAATTACTTAAGGAGACTTTTGAAGTCGTCATTCACGTTTTTTTTGCTTGCCGTTTCTTATCATGTTATGACAGAGCTTTAAAACTTCGTGACTTTTCCTGAAGTCCTTTTGAACATATGATGCAATAACATTTTGTCGTTTACCAGAGGCGGCTCCAAGCAGGGTAATTTTTGAGAGTATGCCAAGCGAATTGTTTACATGTCGATGAGCTTTCAAAGCCAACCAGGTCAAATATTTGCACGTTATATTCATACATGATTGGTAATTTTAGCCAACACCATGGATGCAGCACACACATATGGTGCACGTTTTGAGTTCCTAAACATGCACATAAATGGCGGTTCCATGGTCCGCAAATAGGGGTTGGGTGGCTTTCAACATGATAAGGCAAGCCCCTGCCACACCGTTGCATCGTTGTTTTCTTGGGAATTCCTACAGTGAAAGAACTTTCGGCATAGGCGGATCACTGTAAAGAAGAACCTTGGGTTATTTTACGACGCATTCAACCGCTAGGTTATATAGCGTCGCAGGCGGACCAATGTCAGTTTTGTAGGGAGACGTTCATAGCAATTAGAGAGTAGACAAGCCTGGATGTCCCGGAGGTTTCGGAACGTGTGAATTTTACACATGTTTATACTTTTTTTTTTAGCTTGTAGAAGAATATTCTGTATAATATAACTAAAATACTAGCTGGTTATGACAAATTGAGTTGATTACATCTTGATTTTCGGACCAGAAGTGCTTCCCCATTTTGCTTATTATCATGGACACGCCTGTCGTTTGTTTAATCTACCTTTATTAGCCGACAGTTGAAAACACTATTAATTTGGTGTCGATTGACAATAATCGGACCAGAATGCGAAACTAAGTCGGAGGCAGAATTTTGGGCGACAAGTGGACTCGCGTAAGCTTACTGATATTTTAGGTGCCGATTCGGGCTTCATCCAGACGGGTCAATTATTTGATTATATTTCTGACATAAGTTTTGTTGTCACCTGCCCGACAGTGTAGCATGACATAGCATCTATTGTGCATGTGTGCTTAGGTATGTGACTTGGACATAGGCAACTGTGTATTTTATAACTCCAGAAGCCCGAAGTATAATATTAGCATATCATTAGCCTGGGGCGCTATATGATCAAATCTGGTCGATGCGCCCTAAAACCCAAATAACAAACAGACAGAGAAGCGAAACCAAGTCTGAGACACAATAAACGAAAAAATGACATTATTTCGCCGTTTTCCCCTCCTACATTCGTTGTTTTCAAACTTGTGACGTTTTGTTTACATAAAAATGAACTTGAGCGATACAAGCTTTCGAAAAATATTCTTTTTTAAATTGTGCATTAGTCAAGAGACCTTAAGGGGACGGATTAAGTCCCATAGCGATCGAACAAATTTGCATGCCTTACACAATAGGTTTAAGGGCGCGTGGACCAGGTTTATTAGCGCGCACGCCGGAGGGCCTCTCACAGTGCACCGCAGCTAGGCGGATTTCCCCCCCCCCCCCAAGATCTCTGGAACTACTAAAGCAAGAAGTACAAAAATTGGAGGGTAGATTATGACTGTAGTGACTGAGCCTCAGTATAAGTTTCATGACCCAGATCAATGCCTCCAGGGTCAAATAAGGTTGATATTAGTCACCACACCGCGCTCGCCGTGCTAAAGCACCGATGAAGCATTTGTTGACCTCGAACGCTCAGCGGAAAGGCGGCCGACAGATCGACGGGAGGTATGTCGCCGGCTGGTTGGTCGGGTCGACTTCGCAACCACGCTCCGCCCATCCCCCGCAGTTCCTATGTTTATCAGCGGATTTCGAAATTATTATTTTTGCATAGGATGTGATCATCAATTTGTAACAAAGCTACACGATTTCATTGCTATGTCCCTCCCTGTTTATGAGATAATGTCGAAAAATAGAAGTCAGGGGTGGACGTACTTCTCCCTCCTCCAGTACAGGTGCTAAACACAAAATTACCCAAGTTTCTCTGGCATCAATGAAAAATGACTGTAGATAGTTCCCAAATGAAAAGTCAGCATTTACAACGGGAGTGAAAGGACATGCCAGCTTAATCACATTCAGAAGGGTTCCTACTTTTTTTTCTTGAAATGCCATATCGGTCTGGAAATATCAATTGCCTATCATTCCACCACAAGAGGCCACCTGATCTGTCATTTCAATGCCAAGTGGCATGATTTTAAATAGTGGATCTCAATCGTCATTTCCCAAAGAAATGCTACAGGAGGTTGTTAGTAAGCTTTAACAACTCCAGTCCATATATTTGTGTTGGAATTTGCACTCAGGGGATTCTATGCAAAGACCAGATTTATAGGTTCGAAATTGTCCAAGCTCCTCTGTTTCATCAAATTTGTTTTTGGTTGGATGCTTCTTAGGAATATCATGGCTGTGCCGCTGGATGGAAGAAGAACCTTGGGTTCTTTTACGACGCGTTCAACCGCTAGGCCATATAGCGTCGCCGACCTCTCACGCCGACTGGTCGCGGCCGGACTCGGTAAATGCCATCGGTTGTGACATTCGAACCAACAATCTTGCGATCAAGAGTACGACGCTCTACCAACTGAGCTATCGCGGCCTGCCACTGCATGGAAGATACGTTTCTTTCCGTCGAGCATGGCCAGTGGAGCAGCCAGTGGAACGATTAATGTTCTTGGAATGACTGTGTGATAGGGTTATATCTAGGTTTCACCTACTAGATTAGAATGAATGACTTGACACATCCTGTAGCTTCTGAACGAAAATCTTCCAATTGAAAATGTTGGCGAAAGCCGGATGAGAGCTCAAACTATGCAAAATTGCATCGATCAATACAGAATAATGTAATATGCTCGGCCAGGCCAAATTTGCATCCTGTGGATAGCGTTTTGTATACACTACCTTAATTCAGCTAGATGTCGTGCTCCGCGAACCAACAACGATGAGGTTATTGTTGTGAAATTGGATTTAGACAACAACAAAAAAACAATGTAGTAGAACTTCTTCCACTGAAAACAAGCTAAAGCACATGAATTGCTCGTTCTGTTGAGCTAATGTGTAAAATTTCCGGTCCAATATTTGCTTGATTGGTTGGTTATTGGTTTTACGACACGTCGAAAGTTGAGTCATATGGCGTCGCCAATCTCTCACGCCGATTGGTCGCGGGCGAAGAGTCAATATTTGCTTGAAATATCCGGAATCGAATGCATTTTTTTCTCTCGCGTTTGTTGATCTTCACTGCCATGGATTCATATATAATGACTGCAATATCTGCATCGTTTTACTGCATAAAATAACGAAGTTGGCGTGGACAGAAAAAAAAACATGGATTCCGTTTCAGTTATCTTCTGAACATTATTTGGATTGTCTCATGCATCAGCTAGCTTCGAAATTAGATGTCGAAAGAACATTCATACTTTGCTCTCTACATCTTCCAGTTAGGTTCTGTTTCACTTCACTTACGCCAGATGGTAACCACTTTTCTGGAATGCGTTCGTTTACGAAGTCAGTTGGCTAAACCAGTTGTTGGGCATTATACGACTATCGTGCAGAGGTTTTTGTTCCGTTCAACAGCAGTCTTCGGCACCGGAACATCTCTCAGGCTGGTTTGAGACGTGCACGGGAAGCATTATGAGGATATTTCATATATATATAATCTGGTGTGGAAGCAGTGAAATTATTTGTGAAATAGGGTGGAATACACCACTTTCTAAACACTCAATCGACATCCCTCTCCAAGAACTATTGACATCCTGCTCCTTGATGCATGCTTATGAAGCCTTTGTGTCTCCTTTCTAACATTATTTCGTTTATAAGTAGCATGTGCACGCTCTTGACAAGGAATGGTGATACACGAACATTTCGCAATGCAATTTCAAGTAAAGGGATTACCTATACATACATTAGCAGTTTATAACATTTTTTTCCCCCCTAAATCTTTAGCGGAGGCAAAGTGCCATCTGCTAGAGATTGCAGTTTATAACAGTTATTATTCTCCCCATCCTGAATATAGCTCTTAAATTATGCATCTCAAAACAAATGATAAAGGTACAGTTATAAGTACCTACATCATTGGCTCAAATTTGAGTCTGAAAGAAATCAAAAGCATTTTAAATGACACTAATTCCATTTGAAATTTCGACATCCCATTGTGCTCCTTTCGACATCTCACGCCTAATGAAAAAAACATTATTTTAACCCTGTGTGGAACTCTGAGGGATGCTTCATTAAGCATTTTCTGCCGATATTTGTAATATTTATGATCAATAGTAAGACATATGCCGCTTAGACGACTGACAAGTACCTCGATATAAGGATGTAGAAAATATTTCAGAAGCGATGTAAGAAAAGCTGTGTTATATGTCGATTTGCACCGAACAGTAGGAATTTGAGAACACTGGGACAACTACATGTCGAAGTTCACGTAGGCGTTCGGAAAGATGAGTCATTGCACTCTTTTGTTTACCACACTGTTGGCCTGGGTACTAGAAAGAGGTCGAGTTTTAAACATTACTGAGTGCAGACATATTATCACATGGCAAGCACAGCATTCGATGTAAATGTTGATTCCAATAAGTAGATTCATTTTTCAACAATAGAGTTCATTCACAATTATAGTTGTACTGGATTACGCAAATACTGTGCACTGCAGATATTCGTAGTATTAAAGGATCAAGACAGTTCTTTCCCACTGCCCAGCATTTGACAACATATAATCTTCACGGTGATGGATGTCCAGCGGCGGCTATTTTATAAAATGACCACCGCGGTTGCCAAGTGGCGTTTGTGCGATGGCTTAATATCCAAACCTGTCCATAATATAACGACTAACTCTGTGCCATGCTTGATGCTTTTACCAAAAATAAATCCACAATGTATTATCTACATATCAATATAAAATCCTAGGTAAACCATCGCACAATAACGTAACCACGAAAGGTCGCAACCATGCGATCAGTTAACCAGAGGTGAGCAGACCATTGAAAACGATCACTCGACTCAAAACGGTCCCTGCAATATTAGGAAACTGAACAGCCTGGCTAGAAGAGTTACATGAGCAGCATCACTACCTAACATAGGGGTTGCCCGATAAACTGCCGGTTGCATTAGACATAATCGCATGCGACAGCATCGTTTCTCATGGACGTTCATCTTTGGCCAGCCCATGACGTTCCAACTTTACCAGTGGATCATCCCGGTGGCACAACGACTTCCGCTTACCATTAGAGGATCCCCAGCCAGAGTCTTTGCCACCGCCACCGCCACCGCCACCACCGCCACCGCCGCCGCCGCCGCCCCAGCCGTCATTGGCACCGCCTCCGGCGCCCCAGCCGTCGTCAGCTGCCTTCACTGCCGAGCCGGCGCTGCTGTCCCAGCCATTGTTGTTGTTGGACGAGCTGCCCCAGCCGTCGCCGTCGCCGCCGCCGCCCACGGACAAGCCCGACATCTTCTGGTCAATGTTGGCACCGCCGAAGCCGCGACCGCGACCGAACGTCATGCTGCCTCCGCCCGCCTGAACCAGAGCCCGTCGCACAGTCAGATGGTGCAGACCAGCAGAAACAGATGACAACAGCAATACCTCGCAGCGCAAAGCTTGCACAGTCAGCGCAATACAAGATCAGGATACACAGATCTTCCAAAACGGTCCATAAAAATGACCAGGAAAGCTGATACTGCAACACGAAAAGCAGTGATTTTTTCTTGTTTTCAATCTACATTTTTCAACAGCTGAAAATGAAGCACAAAGAACAACTCACCTAATTACCTGACATTACCAACAATCTGTCTGCCGACATTGTGGCCATGTTCTCTTAGCATGCTTCTTGTTTTGTTTGAAAAGTAAACATGCACTCCAAAGTGAGATGTCCTGAATGTCCGACTACATTTGAATCGGCTACATAACTGCAATCGCAAAAAGCAGCACGACACCCACCTGTGCCGGTGTGTTCCAATCGTCGGCCATGTTTCCTGCAAAAAATAATGACCTGAAGCAATGAAAAGGAAAGAGCAGAACCTTCGGAAATGACTAAAATGGAATGAATGTTGTTTCATGAAAAGGATTACTGGATAAATGAAATGTTCTCCAAACCAGTACAGATCACACCACAATAATTCACCCGAACACAGTCCACACCAGGAAAATATAGGCTTAGAAGGCCTGATAATCTGAGTAGCACAGACAGGATTGGGGATTGATGTAAAGGGATATGCCAACACCAAGGTTAAACAGGGAACAGGGAGATATAATAATTTCATGAAGTTTTCACTAATGGTTGCCAGAGGTGTAACAACAGGGCCCGTTCAAATTGACACCAGACTGGGCCTTGGCATGAACCAGCATAGGCTATGCCAACTAGATCTAGCCAAAATTGTAGACTGTCCATGACTCAGTACATCACAAACAAGCAGTCGCCAGCAAATAGGGGCACATGAATGGTCAGTTCGTCTGGAATCATGTATTATCAGGTGAATGGTGCTGAATAGGCTGGGATATATAGGTCCCTTGGAACTTGACATAATGGATTGATTGGGGTGTGAGCATGTACTTTTCTAGTATTTTTTCTAGATAGGCTTCACCAAGATGGGCCCTTGTGGCCCTTATTAAGCCTCAACACTTTATTAACTTTATAAACCATGCATGCCTTTAAAGATGCAAATCTGACTTGCAGCATGCAGTAAAAAAGTTCTTATAAAAAAGGCATTTACTGAAGTCAAAAGAAAAAAGGCATTTACTGAAGTCAAAAGAAAAAAGTGATGTCAAAAGAATTGTCATTAGGTGTGGGTCGCCTCTCAAAGTTCAGAATTTCATGGCACTGCAGCTTGAGACAGCAAATTGTTCACAAAGTGGTGAGGAAAAGGCACAATAGGTGATTTTACAGCAGCAATTTGATCATTGCCAGGTCACTGACAATCCTTCCAAGTGTATGACACAATTTTTGTTTTAACTAAAATATTTTATAAATGAATTGAAATGTTTGTTATGCAGCATTTGATATTAATAAGTAATTTTTTACATCCTCCCACAATTCAGTGATAAAATATTGAAATAATAGGGTGGAATATACCACTTATTGAACACTGAATCAACATCCTTCCCAAATAAGTATGGATATAATGTTTCTTGGTGCATGCTTGTAAAGTCTTCATGCCTCACTTCTAACAGTATCCATTTTATAAGTATCATGCTTATGCTTGCCATAAAGGATCTGGAATTGTGATATCAAACATCTTGTAGTGCAATTCCAGGTAAAGGGATTACATATAATGTGCTAATGCTATGCAATGCCAGTGTATAGCAGACATTTGTATCATTGTCCCCAAACATGCAAAATGGGTAGTTAGGTATATGTACACAATTATCTGAAAGCTGGGCTCTAAGGACCAAAAGTATTTTAAGCATCATTTTCTGGGAGATTTTGACATCCTTCTGTACTCATTTCGACATCTCACACCTAACTAGAATCTGTGAACACCAAAACGAGCAGAATAGCTCTGGTATGATTTCATCTGTGACAA
Organism: Ashinkailepas kermadecensis; assembly: GCA_034440615.1. NCBI lineage: Eukaryota > Metazoa > Arthropoda > Thecostraca > Neolepadidae > Ashinkailepas > Ashinkailepas kermadecensis. The sequence goes on from JAOTOM010004827.1 coordinate 186,670, forward strand.
ACATAGTATCTTTGTGATCTGGGTCATTGCAAAACACCCTGGAATTAATGGTAAAGTTGGAGATCAAGGTAAAATCTGATTCTTTGGGTTTTTCTCTCTGAATAAAATGTTTTTTGACATGGTAAAAGAAAATGTGGCCATTCATTTTCTCCAAAAATGATTACTTTTATGCTTGCCATAACGATTGCATGATGGGTCAGTACTACCGACCATAACGACAGCATGCACTGTCTGTACCAGCATACATAGCGAGCATATGTATGAACGGTCTCTACCTATCTGGCTGGGGTGGAGTGGAGGCCCGATTGTGACCTCATTTGACCCTGAAGACATTGACCTGGGGTCATGAAATGTATATTGCAGTGAGTTCACTACAGCTGTAATTCCTCCAAATTGTGTGCTTTTAGTTTCAGATCTTAGGTGGCCGAACACCCCCCCCCCCACACAGTGAACATTATGTGAGACGCATGTTGACCGGGGATCAGAGTGGGAAAACTCACTTTCTGGGTTGGGAGTTGGAGTGCATACCGATTTCTTCCGGAGTACATTTTGATTTTCATGGACATTATTTTTATGCATGGAATCTGTTGACCAGTAACCGACCAGAAAAACCTAAATCAGTACCTACATAATATGCATAGGTAATATCATTCTCATTTTTGGTCAAATCAAATGCCAAAACATAGGAACAAAGAAGTGAACAATGGATGGCAACGCCCGTCAGTGACCCGTAATAATCAGCACTGTTTTGTTTCCCACAACTCACAGGAGAAATGTGCTTTCCTTTCACTGTTGGTCTCAGTACAAGGCTATCCATATGAAAAAAAAAAAACTTCACACTTCACCCTCAGCTCAGAGTGCATACCTACCTATGCAACCAATTTCACACATAATACGAATGCAACTCCGCTACCGCACACGCCACAATTGGATGTGATCAAAGCAAAGGATCAGTCAAGGTCTTGTTTACAATATGACACTTAACCATGTGTTCAAAGTTGCTAATGGTTATGACGTCATATAAAAAATACCTTGCATTGATTGGTTGACACAGATTTCAGAACAGAAAACGCTAATGCAGCCAATTCTGATCGGTGGCCTCCGAGACTCCGGAGGACGTCTCTTAAAACTGTCAAAATTTCCCACTATATGGGTGGCAGGAACACAGGTTTTCCTAGACGCGGATCCAGAGCCGGAGAAGTGTTCTCAGTGCGCATCATCTTGCAAGTTGCTGTTGGCATGTTGTTGTCAGCAATTCCGGTGGTTGAGATTGCTGGAGTGTGTGAAGCTGTGGTCCGGCTGCTGACTGCTACAAAAAGTCATTAGTTTGAGTGGTGACCGTAAGTGGAATAACCAGCGTTTTTTTTGGGTGTCGTTCTGTTTGTTTTTATTGATAACTTTGTTCCAACATTTGTGTCGGAGTACATGTGAAGCCCATCCTATCCAGTATGAACCCGGAGTGAAAAAATGTTTTCAGAGATACAATCTCTTAAGAAGTGCCTTAATTCCTCTGCACTTCCTACGGTAGCATTGCTTGCACTCAAAATGTAACGGAATGTGGTGTGTACAGAACCGGGCTGTTGAAATAAACAACTTTAACTGGATATGGATGCAATGTTTCATGGGGTCACAAACCCTTGCCGTGAGGTAGGTGTATGACCACTTTGGTTTGAAGATACCAAAAGTTGAATGCCTGCAGAAAGTGAGAGGTCTTACCGCAGGGCAGTGTGAAGCTGTCATGAAATCATCTCAGTGGCTCCAGTTCATCAGAATCCCTTTCAGTTGTTTCTGGGACAGGGGCTGATACAAGAGGCACTGGGGGCATGTGTCCCCAGTGCAGTGATAAATTATTCGTGAAATAGGGTGGAATATATCACTTTCTGAATACTCAATTGACATCCTTCTACAAGAAGTATAGGCATCCTGCTCCTTGATGAATGCTTATGAAATCTTCATGTCTCCTTTCGAACAGTATCTCGTTGATAAATAGCATATGCATGCTCTCAATAAGGAATGGTAATACACAAACATTTTGCAATGCAATTTCAGGTAAAGGTAAATGCCATATCACCTATGAGATATGGCATACAATACCAGTTTATAGTGCTTACCATAGTTATTATTCTCCCTATCCCAAATATAGCTTCTTAAATTATGGATCTCAACACAAATTATAAAGGTCCAGTCATAAGTACCTACACCATGGACCAGTGTTAAAATAATGGTTTTCGCTAGGTGTGAGATGTCGAAACGAGCACAATAGGATGTCGAAATTTACAGTGGAATTAGTGTCTTTTAAAATGCTTTTGATGTCTTTTAGACTCAAATTTGAGCCAATGACATACTCATGACTATACTTTTATCATTGGTTTTGATATTTATAATTTAGGAAGAGCTGTATTCTGGATAGGAAGTAACATATACATGCAATAAACTGGTGTTGTATGCCATATTACATTAATCCCTTGACCTGAAATCGTGTTTGCAAAATGTTTGTGTATCACCATCCCTTATTGAGAGCATGAGCATGGTACTTATCAATGAGATACTGTTAGAAAGGAGACACAAGACTACATAAGGACACATCAAGAAGCAGGATGTCGATATTTCTTGGAGAAGGATGTCAATTGAATGTTCAGAAAGTGGTATATTCCACCCTATTTCACGAATAATTTATCACTGCCATGGACTCAGATTGGTAAATTTTTCTTAAAAGGTGTTTTTGGAACGAAAGGATTTTTTTTGGGAATACCATGTTTTATGAACGTGATTCGGAAGATGCGATCATTCTTTTTCTCCGTAAATGCTTACTTCTCGGCTAATCTTAGCGATGATATCTATAACAGTGTTGGAAAAACTGGCGTTTGTTGGTGTTATGCATACCAATAAATTTTGTACTCCAGGATTGTGACTGGACAAAATGAAATATTTTGTACTCCAGAAGGGAAAAGGAAGAACAACATTGTTTGGTTGAGTTCTACCACTCTAAGTCCATACCTGAAAACAACTAGCAGTTTCAGCAGTCCGTATGCGCCCACCCACCAACAATCCCTGTCGACCATAACAAAACTTTGAAACGCGTACAGCCTGTATAGCATGCCATACCAAGACATGTTTCTCGGTGTTGCGCTAAAAACGTCTCCGCTGTCCAGTTACAACTGGCGGAATGTGACGTCATGTGAGAAGATCCTAATTTTGTGTCATTATATTGTCAATATTTAATTAAATATGTATTCAATATTTATTCAATATTTATTGTTATATATTATGCATTTATATTAATCAACATTTATTCAATATTTATTATTCTGAGTCATGGGCAAATATCCCTAGTTGGCAAAACTGGCGGTACTTGGTATCGCCGGAGTAAATATTTCAGGCCCCGTTTGGCAATTAAGATGCTTTGAATGCGCAATCGAAGGTCATTTTGTTAAAGAGACAACTTTTTTAGACACCATGAGCCCGTTCAATGCAAAAAAGTCACTTTATATTTCCTCAAAGTGGCTTTGGAGCAATGAAGTTCTCCGAGGTGACAACACCAAGAAACCAATGCCATTTGTGAACTTATGAATGACTGTCCAATAAGATTTTTGAAATCTGTGCTAAGATAAATTGTGCGCCTTGAGATATAACTGCATTTGGAGTTCATCAGTGTCGGTGAAGGGTCTGTAATACCTGTTCCGATTTTACTCCGACCCATCTGTTGCCGGCCCGGTAATCCGCCGTAGTTCTACCGCTGGGGTAAGCGAATCAGACCCGGCTCTATTTTCCAGTACATCTTTGACAACTGTTGGGAGGGACCGGCTGATAGAGTTGGTGAGTGTTTGTGGGTTGATTATTTTTTAGGTTTGTGGTGTGGGTACCCAAATGTGTACTGGCAGTGATAGGGTCTGTTCCCGTGGCTCCACTAACCTCCACAAACCTCCACTGGTCGTTCCCGTCGCAAATCCGGTGGAGATTTTTCCTCCACCAACCTCCACCAGTGGAGCAAAAGCTCCACCAGCCCAGAAGCAGGGTCCAATTGTGATTTTTCAGTTGAGCTCAATCACGGCGCACTTGCGCCATATATTTGCGCGTAAACAACGTCCTCCATCATACGAATCTCATCTTCATGCATCAACTGAATACCAGGATCATCCTTCGCAAAGGAAATATGAAATTACTACAACTATGAACAATAATCGAAGTAACAGATGCAGACCACAAACATGTTTTTTAGGCCTTTGATTTACGTCATTCGGCCTAAGGGAAGATGTTACTTTACCGGCCGGATCGGCCGCAATTCCCGTGCCCAGAAGTACCGCCGTTCTGGCGCCGATTAAAATCCTACTCGAGCCCGATCGACGAGGTCGGGCAAGTTGAGATGAGGAAAAGTTAGCATCGGGCAGAGAAGCGCCTCGGGGCCGAGGGAGCACGGCGGGTCCAGACACGAGATTATATGCTGTACGTTAAGAAGGCAGGCCAAACCGCAAAACAGGGGGAGACGATGCTCAACCGAGAGGAAAGAGAGATTGCCTGGTTCATCACATAGGCGAAAAGGACGTGTGCTCCCCGCAGTCTCTGAGGACACATACATAGCCAGAAATAAAGACAAATTTGGGACTTTGTAGAACAAGGCATACCATGTACATTGTGCGATTATCTGGACAAACATTTGAAAGGCAATTTGGACAATTTATGACACAGCGCCAAATGCTTCCTTTTTGTCGCGGAATTCACGCCGCTGTCAGCTGATTTCTCCACCAAGCTCCACCGGTCGTTCCCGTGGGCCAGTCTCAACTAGCCTCCACTAGCCTCCACTGAGTTCCTTCTGGTGGAGCGACGGGAACAGACCCATAGCTAAGTGTGCCCATTCGGTTTCACTCTCTGTCGATTGTCATCATGAGATGTGAAGTCGTATTTCCATAAGTTTGGATCACACTGGCGAGTGTGGCAGGAAGTGGCGCACGATAGAGACCATTGTTCAGAGAAGTAGGGGTTGGCTGTGGTGTTTGCCACGCCTGGTTTTTCTCCCCTGTTGTAAATAGATCAGCCAGAAGGTTTTGTTTGCCTGGTGCAGAGGTTGGTGGTGAAGGTGGAATGGTGTAAAGCCTTGGCTCGGCGGTTGTCATGGGTTTCGATTCCTCGTGGTGCCCGCCATCCCTCCCAGGGTTCACTGATTGGGTCCACCCCCAGTTAATTGTATCTTGCTGTGAGGAGCTTGTAAAACCATTTTCATCATTTTAAACTCATCTTTCTACTGGAAGTCTTCCTGATAGTTAGAAAACCTCACAAGTTATTCCCATTTTTAAAAAGGGTTCAAGGCATGATGCACTACATTATTGCCCAGTGAGTCTTACTTGTGTCCCATGTAAAATTCTGGTGTGGTAAAATGTGTAATTGTTGAGCATGTAACAGCATGAAATGCTAACATTGATTTGTAATTCCATTAAAGCAATGCTACCTAATTATGGACAACTCCTCATTTTTTTACTGCAGCAAAATTTTGGACATGGATGTTTGCCAAGATGTTTATGCATACAAAAATGCTAACGTTGGTTTTCAGCCCCATTAAAACAAGGTTAATTGTTGGCAAGTGCATTGCTATTTTTGTATTCCAGCTCAACATTTTGTACTCCAGTTAAAAATTATGTACTCCACTACCAAGAAAAAAATATGGAAATCCTACACTGATCTATAATGCGCCATATATGCCACACTGCTGTAAATTCAGTGTTGGAAAAACTGGCGTTTGTTGGTGTCATGCATACCAATAAATTTTGTACTCCAGGATTGTGACTAGACTAAATGAAATATTTTGTACTCCAGAAGGGAAAAGGAAGAACAACATTGTTTGGTTGAGTTCTACCACTCAAAGTCCATACCTGAAAACAACTAGCAGTTTCAGCAGTCTGTATGTTCCCACTCACGAACAATCCGTTGACTATAACAAAACCTTTAAATGCGTTGCAAGCCATACAGCATGTATAGCATGCCATACCAAGACAACATGTGATGTCATGTGAGAAGACCCTACATTTGTGTCAATATAGTCAATATTTAATTTAATATGTATTCAATATTCATCAATATTTATTGTTATATATGATGTATTTATATTAATCAATATTTATTATTCTGAGTGATGGCCAAGAAGTACCAGATATCCCTAGTTGCAAAATCTGGGGGTACTTGTTATCGCCGGAGTAAATACTTCAGGCCTTGTTTGGCAATTAAGATGCTTTGAATGTGCAATCGAAGGTCATTTTGTTAGACAACTTTTTTTTTTAGACACAATGAGCCCATTCAATGCAAAAAAGTCACTTTATATTTCCTCAAAGTGGCTCCGGAGCAAGGAAGTTCTCCGAGGCGATGACACCAAGAAACCAATGCCATTTGTGAACTTATGAATGACTGTCCAATAATATTTTGAAAATCTGTGCAAAGATAAATTATGCACCTTGAAATATAACTGCATTTGGAGTTCATCCGCGTCAGTGGAGGGTCCGTAATACCCGTTCCAATCTTACTCCGACCCATCTCCTGTTTGCCGGCCCGGTGATCAGCCGTAGTTCTATCGCTGGGGTAAGCAAATCCGACCAGGCTCTATTTTCCAGCAAGAGAGATGCTCTTTGTTTGCCTGGTGCAGAGGTTGGTGGTGGAGGTGGAGTGGTGTAGGTGTAAGTATGATCGGAAAAACAGAATAATCACATCCCAGATGAAATGCGCCACCTTGTGCCAAGTAAGAGTTAGTTGCGGGACTAGTCCTTCGGAGAGGTGTTCAAGGATGACCCCGATTGTGTAGTCCGCCCAAGATGAGTTTGGGTGTGATTCATCCTGAGCTCTGCCAGCAGAAATGTTATTTGTGTATTCACATCACATGCCTATGCATCATACATATTTGTTTGTGAACTTTGGGAATGCATCACCCCACCTACACTGCAGGCAAAATCTAACCCATTTGCACATATCATGGGCATATTTTTGTGAGTACTTTGGCTACTGAGGGCATTTCACACTAGATGCATTCCTTGGCACCATTGCACCTATTCATGACTTAGCTTGCTGATATATTGTTGACTTAGCAGTTGGCTATATGTTCATACATAGTGTTTGTATGGTACATACAGCATGAAATGCTAACATTAATTTTTAATTCCATTAAAGCAATGCTCCCTAATTATGAACTCCTCATTTTTTTACTGCAGCAAAATTTTGGACATGGATGTTTGCCAAGATGTATATGCATACAACAATGCCAACATTGGTTTTCAGCCCCACTAAAACAAGGTTAATTGTCGGCAAGTGCATTGCTATTTTTTTTTGTATTCCAGCTCAACATTTTGTACTCCAGTTAAAAAAAATATACTCCACTACCAAGAAAAAAAAAGGAAATCCTACACTGCTGCTGTTCTTTGTTGCATAATTTATCCATCCCTCACCTGGCACTTCTCAGATGTGATTAAAGGGACATTGAACACTTCACGCAGTTGATTCAACACTCTTTCACGTCAAAAATGCTTAGTTTCCACCTCTTTGCCACATAGATGACACACCATTACTATTCCACCAGAATGCCAAAAACTAAACAGACAGCACAGCTTCTGCTCGGTCTCGTCTTGCCTCACGACTTCCAACAAATAGCATGATAATTCATAATTAAATAGGAAAACCTAACCCAACCTAATACAATCAGTAAATTTGTCTTAAAAGGTGTTTTGGGAATTTTTGGATTTTTTTTTGGGAACAAGATGTTTATGAACGTGATTCGGAAGATGCAATCATTTGTTTTCTCCGTAAATGCTTATGTCTCGGTTAATCTTAGCGATAATGCGCCATATATGCCACACCACTGTTGTTTGTTGCATAATTTATCCATCCCTCACCTGGCGCTTCTCAGACGTGATTAAAGGGACATTCAACACCAGTGTAGGATTTCCATATTTTTTTCTTGGTAGTGGAGTATATTTTTTTGTTTAACTGGAGTACAAAATGTTGAGCTGGAATACAAAAAATAGCAATGCACTTGCTGACAATTAACCTTGTTTTAGTGGGGCTGAAAACCAATGTTGGCATTGTTGTATGCATATACATCTTGGCAAACATCCATGTCCAAAAATTTTGCTGCAGTAAAAAAAATGAGGAGTTCATAATTAGGTAGCATTGCTTTAATGGAATTAAAAATTAATGTTAGCATTTCATGCTGTATGTACCATACAAACACTATGTATGAACATATAGCCAACTGCTAAGTCAACAATATATCAGCAAGCTAAGTCATGAATAGGTGCAATGGTGCCAAGGAATGCATCTAGTGTGAAATGCCCTCAGTAGCCAAAGTACTCACAAAAATATGCCCATGATATGTGCAAATGGGTTAGATTTTGCCTGCAGTGTAGGTGGGGTGATGCATTCCCAAAGTTCACAAACAAATATGTATGATGCATAGGCATGTGATGTGAATACACAAATAACATTTCTGCTGGCAGAGCTCAGGATGAATCACACCCAAACTCATCTTGGGCAGACTACACAACCAGGGTCATCCTTGAACACCTCTCCGAAGGACTAGTCCCGCAACTAACTCTTACTTGGGACAAGGTGGTGCATTTCATCTGGGATGTGATTATTCTGTTTTTCCGATCATACTTACACCTACACCACTCCACCTCCACCACCAACCTCTGCACCAGGCAAACAAAGAGCATCTCTATTGCTGGAAAATAGAGCCTGGTCGGATTTGCTTACCCCAGCGATAGAACTACGGCTGATCACCGGGCCGGCAAACAGGAGATGGGTCGGAGTAAGATTGGAACGGGCATTACGGACCCTTCACTGACACGGATGAACTCCAAATGCAGTTATATTTCAAGGCGCATAATTTATCTTCGCAGATTTCCAAAATATTATTGGAGTCATTCATAAGTTCACAAATGGCATTGGTTTCTTGGCGTCATCGCCTCGGAGAACTTCCTTGCTCCGGAGCCACTTTGAGGAAATATAAAGTGACTTTTTTGCATTGAATGGGCTCATTGTGTCTAAAAAAGTTGTCTAACAAAATGACCTTCGATTGCGCATTCAAAGCATCTTAATTGCCAAACGAGGCCTGAAGTATTTACTCCGGCGATAACAAGTACCCCCAGATTTTGCAACTAGGGATATCTGGTACTTCTTGGCCATCACTCAGAATAATAAATATTGATTAATATAAATACATCATATATAACAATAAATATTGATAAATATTGAATACATATTAAATTAAATATTGACTATATTGACACAAATGTAGGGTCTTCTCACATGACATCACATGCTGCCATTTGTAACCAGACAGCGGAGACGCTTTTTGCGCAACACCGACAAACATGTTGTCTTGGTATGGCATGCTATACATGCTGTATGGCTTGCAACGCATTTAAAAGTTTTGTTATAGTCGACGGATTGTTCGTGAGTGGGAACATACAGACTGCTGAAACTGCTAGTTGTTTTCAGGTATGGACTTCGAGTGGTAGAACTCAACCAAACAATGTTGTTCTTCCTTTTCCCTTCTGGAGTACAAAATATTTCATTTAGTCTAGTCACAATCCTGTACAAAATTTATTGGTATGCATGACACCAACAAACGCCAGTTTTTCCAACACTGTTCAACACTTCAGGCAGTTGATTCAACACTTTTTCACGTTGAAAATGCTTAATTTCTGCCTCTGCCACATAGATGACACACCACTACTATTCCACCACAATGCCGAAAAACTAAACACACAGCACGGCTAACAGCCGGATTCTGCTCGGTCTCGTCTTGCCTCACGACTTCCAGCAAATAGCATAATTCATAATTAAATAGGAAAATATAACCTAACCTAACATAACAATACAATCTACTCTTATCTAAACCAATATAAACTCATATTTTAGTTTGAAAAGAAGCGTAGTGTTTATCGTGATGGACCGCAGTGATATTTAAGAGTCGGCTTCTGCTCGGTCTTGTTGTCTTTCCTCACGATTTCCAACAAGCAGTATGATAATTAATAGTTAAATAGGAAAACATAACCTAACCCAACATAATACAATCTACTCTTATCTAAACTAATATACTCAAATTATAATTTAAAAACAAGCGTAATATTTATTGTGACGTCATCCGTACATCACGGCCGCAAGCCGTGCTCTGCTCAGTTTTCGTTGTTTTTAGTGGAATAGTAGTGGTGTGTCATCTATGTGGCAGAGGCGGAAATTAAGCATTTTCAATGTGAAAGTGTTGAATCAACTGAGTGAAGTGTTGAATGTCCCTTTAATCACATCTGAGAAGTGCCAGGTGAGGGATGGATAAATTATGCAACAAACAGCGGTGTGGCATATATGGCACAGTATAGATATTATCGCTAAGATTAACCGAGACGTAAGCATTTATGGAGAAACGAATGATCGCATCTTCCGAATCATGTTAATAAACATATTATTCTGGAAAAAATTCCAAAAACACCCTTTAGGACAAAAATACCATACAATCTACTCTTATCTAAACTAATATAAACTCATTATAATTTAAAAACAAGAGTAACATTTATCGTGACATCATCCGTACATCACTGCCTCGAGCCTGCTATCTGCTTAGTTTTTTTTCCGGCATTCTGGTGTAATAGTATGTGTCATCTATGTGGCAGAGGCAGAAATTAAGCATTTTCGACGTGAAAAAGTGTTGAATCAACTGCGTGAAGTGTTGAATGTCCCTTTAATCATGTCTCAGAAGTGCCAGGTGAGGGATGGATAAATTATGCAACAAAGAACAGCAGTGTGGCATATATGGCACATTATAGATATAATCGCTAAGATTAACAGAGAAGGAAGCATTTACGGAGAAAACAAATGATCGCATCTTCCGAATCACGTTCATAAACATCGTATTCTGAAGAAAAAAATCCTAAAATTCCAAACACCCTTTAAGAAAAAAATGCCCTCAAATTTTAGTCTGAAAACATCAAAAGCATTTTAAATTACACGAATTCCATGGCAAATTTCGACATCCTGCTATGCTCGTTTAGACATCTCACACAACGAAAAATCATTATTTTAACCCTGCCCTCAGGTTTTTTGCCAGAGTTGCACATTGAAAGAAGTCTGACCAAGTCTGGCTGCAAATATTCCTTGTTGGGGATAAGTACGGAATCAAATCAGAAACATAAGGTTTTTGATATCAGAGTATTGAATCAAGTGCATGAAGTGTTGAATTTCTACTCATCACATTTGAGACATACCAGGTATAGATAATTATACGCAATGGGCTATATTTCTAGAGTGAAGATTATGATCGTGTATTTCTTTGCCAGCTGAAAAGTAGTCATTTGCAGAGAAAATGAGTGGTCACGTCATCATTTTCACAATAAAATACACAGTATTATAAAAACCAAAAGAATCAAATTTTACCTTGATCTTCAATAATACTGATTTTATCACATGTTGAGCCAGCAACTGGACCCAAACCTTAAAAGTAAGTTTCCAATTCCATAGGTATGCATGTACATGCATATGTAGGTAGGTGGGTACCTATCTAGGTAGGGAATTAGTCAGTAAAAAGCACGATGGGATTTCCCCTTCAGTCATCAAGAGCTGGAAGGCACATTTCGCAGCATAATCAATTAAAAAATGCACAGGACTTACCTCCAATTAGACGACTGAGAAGACAAACATGCGTATTATAGACAAAGCCACAACCTGTACGCAGAACTAATGGAACTGAAAGACCCAGTCCCGCCAAATATCGTGAAGCAAGGAAGTCAGGAAGTGAGGTAGGTTAGTGAGGAGAGTCACAAAGAAATTTGGTACTGGAAGGGAAACGTACTTCAAAAGTACTTTATGTGGTTTTTGAGTAAGTGAAAACAAAAAGACGAATTAATTTTTTATTCGGATTTATTTAGTTATGTGTGTATTCAGAAAACTTTCCTCATAAATCGCTTCTTCATTCTACTATACCAGTACATTTGGTTAATCCGATGTTGCATATCACCCTTTCCACCACTAAGTCAAGCTATGATTGAAAAAAGGTGTACAATTCAGCCATTTTAGCCCAGGTGACGTCATTATCGCGCATTGACTGAGGTGTTGGCTATGATGCAGGGAAATTGAAAGACTATTTGTGTGTGAGTGTACCGTGTGTACAAGGTACCAGTTTAAAAAACATATACGCCGTACAACGTTTACGGTACGTACGAAGATCCTATCCACATGACATCAATGATCGCCTTTGACCAATGCTATTTATCACGTACTCTTGTGCCGTAAGCATGGCGGAAATCTCACCAGAATCTGGAGAGTTCCAGATCCCGAACTGGCAAGAGGCAGGGTTGGGGAAGTCGTTTTACATTCCTGTGTATCCCCCCCAAAAGCAATAAAATTTTTCCTCAAAGGTGGGCGCGCCCGTCAATTTTGGTACTTGCGCCCGCGCCCCTGCGCCGGCGGCGATGCCCACCTGCGCCCGCGCCGCTGCGCCGCTATTTTTGGCCCCTGCAGCTGCGCCCCGCGCCGCTGCGCCGCTGCGCCGCGCGCCGCTATTAATTAAGTATGCCTATACAAAAACTATGTGCAGTGCCAAAGTTTCTACCTATTTAGCCCCCAAAAAAACAGTTTTAGGCTATAAAAGTCATTTTTATTGAAAATACAACTTATAATTGGCATCAGTTACCTATATTCACATTAAAGATTAAACTATGGCCCGTGATCTATATTGCTCGGCCGACGGTAAATTTAGCCAGATTGGCCCCGCCCACTGAGTGAGTTTCTGTCTCTACTCATCCTTCTACTCAATGTCCTCCTCCTCCTTGTCCTCCATGTTAGGCTGCAAGTACTTGTACCCCATAAGCTTCCGGTTGCCGCGGAGGAAGCTTATAAGCTTATAATTAACGTTACCATAAGGTTTGAAAGGTTTAAAGGTTTTAAAGGTTACTAAAAGTTTTCGTAATGTATATAGAACTTTACAGGTAGTTACTTTTACTAATGTATATGGTTAGTATAATTACTTATAATACTACACGTAACAGGTAGTCAGGTACATATGTGTTTGCCGGGTCGGATTCTTAGGTCGTCTTTTATCGCTCGCTAAAGCTGGGCAGCGGCGCGGACAGCGGCGCGGATTTTTTACTTGCGCCGCGCGCCTTTGCGCCGTTTTTGTTTAAGAATTCGCGCCGGCGTCGCTGCGCCGCCGGTTTTTAAGGTGCGCCGCCGGCGCAGCGGCGCAATTTGCGTGCGCCGTGCCCACGTTTGGTTTTCCTCAATTTCAGGCAACATCAAAAATATATTCCGAACCGTAAATCATTTACAAACCTCGAACTTAATTTCACGAATCTTGCCAAACTGGACGCAACGCGCTACACCCGATTGCCTGGGAGGGTCCCGCACGAACTTTCCTTTCCCTCCCTGGCAGTGGCGTAGCCAGGATTTGGTCCAGGAGGGGGCGAACATCTGAAGAGGGCCCCCATAACCACCGACCCTAGTGAAAAAGAAAAAAATCCATGGGATTGGCATGTATTTATTATCCATGGGACATATGGGATCCCATATGTCCCATGGAATACTTATGTCCTCAGCGGCTGCAGGGAGCACAAATGTACTTTTCGTCTATGCGATGAACCAAGCAACCTCCCTTCCCTCTCGGTTGTGCACGAGACATCATTTCTCCTTGGGTTGCGGTTGGCTACAACCAGGCGCGCACCCAGGATTTTTCCATGGGGGGGGGGGCCGGACCGAAAAGGGCACTTGGCCGGCTCCAAAAGGGCACTTGACCGGCTCCCAAAGGGCACTTTGCGGCCCGGGGCACACTGGAAGGTTTGCTGACCGGGGGGGGGGGGGGGGGGGGGGGGGCGTGAATTTTCCATGGGACACGTTATATGTTATAGCACCGAACCCTTGTATTTACAATAATATTTCCAAAAACATGCAGCCTGCATGCATTATGTCCTGAGATGAAGGTTGCCCGCTTACCTTTCATGTAAAAGTTCGCAGGATGTGGATTTCTGGAAAGCATGATAACAGCTGACACGAAGGCGATGGTCCTGAAGGCAGGTGACATGTACACAAACATGTAACGCAATACAAATAGCGACGAAAGCTTCTTGCATACCCCAGATGCAGCAAGAGTAAGTGTCAAACAATCAACGCGATGGATGCGACTATGCGAGCATGCAAATAAATTTTAGCAAGGAATGGTCAATGATTTCAAAATTTTAACATGGTGATGCAGCCACGAAAGGAGAGGTTTTAAAATTGGTAGAAAAATTAGCTAGAATCCCCTTTGGGAACGGGAAAACAAAAGTAATTAGAGATCACCATAGCTGCATAGGCACGACGCAGTTTGCTCACCTAAACACGGCGAGCAGCCTGGTAGCCGAGTAGTTAGGGCGCTTGTTTTCGGTTCTGACGGTAACCACCGGCGTCGGCATGCGCCTGAATCCCAGCACGGCGGTCACGTTTCCGAGCTGGTGGTCCGACGTTATTGGCTAGCAGCCCCAACAACTGGCTGATTAAACACGACGAGGTCGTTTTCTCATGTATCTGTCTACAATCTCTCTCGGATCCAGCAATCGCCCGCGATGAGCGCTGAGTAGGACCAGCGCTTCGAGCCGCTCCTGTCCCATTGACGTCCGTTGATCCGTCTCGACTCGTTTAAAAGTAGAGAAGGCGCGCTCCGCCGAACAGCTGGTCGCCAGAAAGGTCAGCATAAGTTGGAAAATGGCCTTGATATTGGGAAGTAATGACGAGCCCGCTGTGCGGAAAGCCTCCTCAGGTGTCTCGGGGCGTCGGCTGGGCTCCAGTTGGGAAATGACTTGGCGCCAGACGCGAATTTCGGATCGAAGGCTATCGAAATGTGGGAGGTCTTGCTCATAGGGCCTTGCTGCTTGAAGAAGGTCCGAAATTTCTTCATTTTCGATCCTTGATGGAAGGAAACCCTCAAGCTGGTATCCTGGATGATCTGAGGGAAATCTGTCCGTGAGTTCTTCAACCATTTGGTCGATGACTGGGTAAAAAGTGTTGACCCTGTAATGAGTTTCCAGCTCGCATGTTCTCCCATCACGTCGCGCTTCGACCACTGCCCACCTTGGTGTTTCTATGGGAACACTAAGCTGTTCGGTCATCCTAGTAGCCTCAGTCATGACTGCAGGGAAGTCGTTGCGGCATTCCTCTACAGCTGTCTTGGCGGTTCTCACCATGTCCATAGCCTCGGCGACTGAAGCACTCGGGCGTTGGAGTTTGATTGACAGTGGGAGGGTTATCCCGAAGAGGACAACAGCCATCTGCAGGCATATCAGGAACTCGAATCTAGTCACCGCCGCCAACAGACATGTCGCTGTCGCTTTGCTTTCAGTGCCTGAAACCTGTTCAAGCTGCTCCAGAGTACCTATAATTGGCAGGAGAAGATCTGCGAAGCTTCTAAGAGATTCGTGCTGCTCTACCCAGCGTGTCCGACACAACGGTTTCACCCTTTTCTTCTTCGTCTCTGGCACCAGCTTCTCAACCTGCTCTTCGAAAACCATGACGCGCGAGGCAGAGCAGCTCACGAAATCCGACACTTTGGCGACAACGCCGAGCATGTTGTCCACTCCTCGCACAGCCAATGTGCGACCGAGAGCCAGGTTGAGGCGGTGGGAGGCACAGTGCATATATACAGCCAATGGTTGGAGCTTTCGTATCCGGGCTTGAGCGCCCTTTATGTGGCCTCGCATGTTAGATCCTCCATCATAAGCCTGGCCCCTGACGTTAGATATGTCCAGCCCGAGCCTGGTCAATGTTTGCACGATTTCTTCGGCAAGAGCTTCCCCAGTCGTTTCCTTTGGAGCTAGTAATGCCACCAATGGGGTCTGAAAGCTACGATTTGGCCACCAGGGCGGCGCTGTACGCAATGGTCACCCGACGAGGAGGCGTCGGCCATCTTTGCTGTGCATTTTGCGTGGGGTTGCCGGGAGTCGGTGTTGGCATGTGGCTTTTATTAGGGTTGCAAGTCATTTAGGCCAAGGATTTCGGAAATATTGTGTTGAAGAAAGGTTGTGGGGGGGGGGTGCAAAGGGTGCCCATGAACATGGGAGGCTGGGCCAGGCCTCATATGCCTGGCTTCAAGCAGCCAGACTGGTAGCACTGGCTTGCAGAGGTACAGTTACAGGTCCCCCTAGTGCAGTGGTTCCCAACCGGGGAGAAATTTCCCCCTGGGTGGAAATTTCGTTATTTCAGGGGGGAAATTTTGATGGGATCCATTACGCATTTGTCTCATTGACGTAAGTGATGTCTTGAGTGACATACAAATATAACTTCAGTTTTTTATGGGGGAAACGGCAGGTTTGGCCAGAGGCGAAAGGGGAAATGGACCAAAAAGGTTGGGAACCACCGCTCTAGTGGATGTGCAGGTTCCCTGAGAAGTTCCGGTATTCATTTAGCAGGCATCACACATTGGGTGGGGCTGAAACCTAACCCGGCCTGACCAAACCTGACCTAAAGCCTACCCTAAACCCCTTAATATGTACGATAATTTTCCCAAGATGGGGCACAATTTCACAAAAAAAAAACACCCAAGATTGGCACATGGAATACCTGTGGGTCACACCAGACATTGCTCCCCCCCCAAGACCGGAACATGGAATACTAGCAGGCCTCATCAAACATCACTTTCCACCCTGCCTACTCCAGGAAGGACATTCTTGGCTGGTATCCTGGCACAGCATGGGCCCCCTCTCTATGAGATCACCCCCCCCTTGACAGCTTTCTGGATCCACTCCTGTGTACAGGACCCACAAGAGATGTGGGCCCCTGGGAGTCAGTGCCCCAAGCAGTGCAGGCTCCCTGAGAGGTGGGTGTGGGCCCCTAATGGGGCCCATATGAACAACTACCTTGGTAAGGTACCTAGCTCTAGGTGACCAGATACCCATTGCCCAACCTAACCTGCAATGCAATTTTGGTGAAATTAATTTGACTGAACATAACTTATGGGTGGAACTCAAATTATTAGTTTCAAATTAAGTAGGCTAACAATCCAATCTTAGCATGTTAGGTATTAGCCATGACAAATTCCTGGTTATGGATTGGGGGTGGGGAGGAGGGGGCTGGTGCAGATTGGAGTCAATTTCTCACCCTTGGTGTGGATTGGTGCATATTTTCACTGTGGGCTGATGTGCCCCAGTGAACCTTGTGCCATACTTTACAGTCTGGACAATAGATAGGTACTTACCTTGGTACCTAATGTGCCTAGGTACCTTACCAGTGCTTTCCTAAATGGTTCCCACTACGTCTTTTACAGAAAGGCAGTCAAACAATAGTTGTTTTTCAAATCAATTTTCTGCCTTCTTACCTTGCAGTCTGCTGGAAACCTGATAGATGGATCACGTTTATGGCAGCCGGGAACCACACATACACCCATACTTCTGGCTTGCTTCTCCTAATTTCTAGCGCATTAATGGTTAATATTCCAGCAAACTAGACGTGTCTGAAGTACATTCAACATAATTAAATACGCGCAAACAACATACGCTGCTTACAAAATGTACAATAGGTTTTTTAAATATAAAGATTCTGCCCTCCCTAACCCACAAAACATAGCGCTTTAGGTTCGCCAAAGAAGGCTGGGTGACCATTGACTCTCAGCGCCATCTACATCTTTATCAACTTTCAGACCCCATTCCTCCTTGACATTTCCATCTTCGTCTACATACCGGAGCACCAAAACTAACTGTTCATGCTTTGCCCGATCTGTTGTTTCATCTGCGATGATGGCAAATACACGAGCTTTCTTAACTTCGGTAGTTATATACTCTTGGATGACCTCCCCGCAAATATGAATTATCTGGTTCTGTACGTTCCAACTTGTTAACAAAAGGTTTTTTGCTGCCGTTCTTATGTCTTTTTCCAACTCCGGGTCACAATCTGCACGAAATCTGAGAAGCGCTTTTAGATTACTTTCCTTTTCAGTCTGTGGTGGGTTATCTAAATCCAAATGGCCTTCGTCACGATGACCTCTAAACGCCAGCTCCTGTCGACCTAGCAGGATAATCGCCTTCACTATAGTAAGAAGACGGCGGCGGTAGTCTTGCTCTTCTTTCATTCGATTCACCCGCTCTGCCTCGAACTGGTCGTCCACCATCGCTTCTATAGGGACCGCAGTATCTGTCTCTTGTGCCATAAGGGAGTGGCAAGCAGACGCTGCCATCATGTGGTACTTTGTGTTTGAATGCTGCGTAAATGCAACCCTGGCCTCCTTTAATTGTGTAAGTGGCTTCTTCACGAGTGCCCCCAGTTTCTTGTTCCCTTTCCCTCCAGTTTCAGATCCCATCAGGACGCAGCAACGGCAAAATGGGCCTTCTTGCCCAGGAACAGTGCTGTATGCCAGCCACGGGAAATCCTCCAGATACTGGTACTGGAACCTGCGCTGTTTTCCTGACTTATCGGGTATAACAGGAAACTTGTACGTCCTCTCTGGACTCCATAGCTCACTCCACAAACGAGTTTTTTCTTCCGTAGGAAGGCTTCGACCAATGTAATGGCCAATATCATTCTGGTCAGGCTCATGCTGAGAGGATCGCGTTGCTGCTTCCTGTGGCGGATCAGGCGGGGCCGGCGTCTCGGAGGAAGCGGAATCACTCGGAACCTCGGAAGATTCCGGACGGCTGGGATCGGGAGATCCTAAAGGAAAAACCAACACACACAAACCATTGTAATTTAGCGTTAAAAAACGGCCTCAATTGAATTTATGCCAGCAAGTCGCAATTATTTAAACGCAGGTCGTGTAATTATTCAGACAGGTGGCTTTTATTTTTCAAACCATCAGAAATCTTATTTTAGTTATGTAGGTACTCAGGGCCGTCACTACCTGAAAAATGTGTGGGGGACGAGAGCCCGAAAGGGGCGCCGATTTGATGGATTGGGGCACCAAATTTAGCCGATTTTAGCCTTAGAATCTAGCTAAATCGACGAATTTAACCGATTTAACCGATAAGCGCCCAATGCCTAAATGCATTGGGGCGCTGGACGGCCGCAGGGGCGCCGTTCAGTTCAGCCTGAAAAGTGTGGAGGACGTGTCCCACCCGTCCCCCCGGGAGCGACGCCCCTGTAGGTACTCCACTATACCTACCCAAAAATATTTTTCAACCAGGAGGATATCTTAAATAAGTGACAGGCTGGCATAAATTAATTGAAGTCGGCCGCTCCCAACCCCATTACAATAATGGTGGCCTGTTACCTCCGTTAGTTCATATACAATGTGCATGCATTTTTAACCAGAAAGCATACAAACACAACCAACACCACAAGCATAACCAACACCACCAGAGCAAGAAGAAATAGGGTTGGAAAACAAATAATTGACTTAACCTTTCTTCCAGTTCATTCCACGCTTTGGTTTTCCTGAAACTGGTGTATTACATGGGGTAGGCCCATGTGCTGATCCCTAGTCCCATCCTCAGGAATGGGATTGGCCTTAAAAAGAAAAGAAGGTGATGCCCAGCCATATCCATCCAGTGTCCCAAAACTATAGTCCGTACACTTGTTGTTCGACCCTAGGTGGCTGGATCATTTGTAGGTACAAAAACGCAGGAGAATTTCAGAATTTTCAGCAAAAGACTGGAGATTCCTGTTAATTTTCTCCAGTGACTGAAATTTTGTCCAGAAAGGTGTTAAATGTGTCTAAGGTTCATGTTGTCTGAGTGTTCAATTCCATTCTCGACCCCAGGTTTTGGGACACTGGCCACCTCACTACCAAACTTAACTTTTTGAAACTCACCACTGGTTGCGGATTTTTGGAGTGTTCGTTTGCCCCTCATGAATAGCTTTTTCCATCGTGCACTGAGGCCAGAAGGACTAGCTCCCGCAGAAGGACTCGTCTCCGCCGGTTCAGCCAAGTCTCGTGTCTCACTCTCAGAGGATGCCGCATCTCTCAGGTCGAGGATCTCGGGAGATGCAGGACGGCTGGGATCCGGAGATTCTGAACGGAACAGAATACCCAAATGACATTGTTTGTAATTTAATGGTGGCATATTATCTGATACATGCAATGAATTTGGCATATTTATGACCAGAGAAACTCAAAGACATAAGCCAAGACCACAAGAGCGATATCAAATAGGATGACACTTGTCCAATAAATAGCTTACACATACCGGTATTTCTGAGCTCATTCAACTGTCAATTTAAAGATAAATATGCCAACCAACATTACCTACCTACCAGTATAATTGGACACTCACCACTGGGCACTAATTTCTACAGTTTTCTTTTGCCCCTCATGAGCAGACTTTGGCACCGTGCACCAAGGCCAGAAGGACCCGCTTCCGCCGGATCAGGCAGGGTCTGCGTTTCAGGGGATGCTGATGCTGAATCAGTAGGAATCTTGGGAGATTCAGGAGGGCTGGGACTCGGAGATCCTGAAGGAAAAACCAAGACCCAAATATCATTGAAATTGAATGGCAATTTGATGCCTGTTACCTCACTTAACTGAAACCTACATTAGGGTAAGTCGTCCCGGGATCAATTCCGATTCCTGAATTTCCGCAGGGATAGAAAGGTGCTATGTGTTGGAAATGTTATTCAAAAAAAAATTGTTGAAAAATGCGAGAAAAAAATTTCCAGCGGGGTTTTCAGTAAAACATATAGGAAATTCTAGGAAAAAGCAAAAAATCAAAATTTTAAAAATGCCGTTTCAGAGAGCTCATTCGAACCATTTCGTCGAGCAGAATCTGAAACTGAAAACAAAAATCAAATCGGGCAAATAGTTTTCGAGTGACGGCCAAAAAACGTACATTTTTTAAACCTTTTTCTAAAAACGGCCGAAAATGAAAGTTTTTTGGCTATAACTTGAAAAATATTTGCCCGATTTGATTTTTGTTTTCAGTTTCGGATTCTGCTCGACGAGATGGTTCCAATGAGCTCTCTAAAACGGCATTTTGAAACATTTTGATTTTTTGCTTTTTCCTAAAATTTCCTATATTTTTTACTGAAAACCCCGCTGGAAGATTTTTCAAATTTGTCGAAAATTCTTTTTGAATCACGTTTCCAAATATAACAGCACCTTTCTATCACTGGAAATTCAGGAATCAGAATTGACCTCGGGACGACTTACCCTAACCTACATGCATATATTTCACCTTGCCCACAAAACCTCCCACTGCACAGAGCAGTGAGAAACTCTTGAACAAATGGTGCTTAATCTTATCCAAATGTCACCAATGCACCTCATCATTCGGGTCTATATCAGAACCTCTAATGCCCAAAACCGATAATGCTTCAGAACCTATAATACTCAAAACCTATAGTGCTTCAGAGCCTCTAAATAGTCGTCTTGGGGGAATTTTCAATACCTATAATACTCAAAACCTATAATGCCTCAAACCACATAATGCTTCGAACATATAGTTGTTCAGAACATATAATACCCAAATCCTATAATGCTTCAAAGCCTCTAATACTACGTCCTGTGGGAACATTCAAAACATATAATGATCAAAACCTATGATGCTTCGAAACCTATAATGCTCAATTCCTATAATGCTTCGTTACAACTAATATTCAGAAAGCATAACTCTGGAAACAGCTAGTGCTTCAAAACCGCTAAAGCTCCAAGCCTATAATGCACAGAATCTATAATGCTCAGAGCCTATAATGCTCAAAACCTCTAATATCAGCTGACAACTGCATGCCATTATCACCCTTATCAGTTTACTTCACATCTCCACCGTACTCTACCAATACTCGCGCCAGGTACTGGGCTGTAATACAGGTCCTTCAAGACGGAAATCGGTGGAAGGTGAACTCGTGGGCCAATCACTAGTCGGAATTTCAGAAGAATGCGGCGGCTTCAATGTCCCGTATGTTTCCAGGGCGGCGCTAATATCAGCATGTTCCCCCGCGGTTTCTCATTCCTAGCTGGTGTGTGGTGGTGTGAGATTCCTCCCTCAAGGCATCTGATAATATGTTCGGTGCTCTAGAGCCATTTTCCTGACCCGGACATTTATTTTTTTAATCCCTCCATATTTTGGAGGGCTCCGGCTTGATTTTTTTTCGGATACCAATCCAATTTTTGGGGTCACACTGTGCTTATGTGGGGCCCTAGACGCTATTGGGAGCTGCAACTTTTGGGTGCCCGGCGCGATCTTTTGGGCCCCCAGTGCGATTTTGAAGGGCTGATACCCGACTCTTTTTAGTCCAATGTAATCTTTTGTATCCCGACGTCATGCGATTGGATCCCTAGCGCTAGTTTTAGCGACCTAGACACTTTTGGGGGGACCAATACGTTTTGGAGGCTTTTGGCGCCATTGTTGGGGTCCCAGAGTGATTATACATGTCCGTGTCCGTCTCCATGTCCGTGTCCGTCTCCGTGTCCGTGTTCGTGTCCGTCTCCGTGTCCGTGTCCGTCTCCGTATCCGTCTCTGTCTCTGTCTATGTCTCCCGCTCCCTCTCCGTCTCTGTCTGTCTCTGTCTCTGTCCCTCCATCTCTCCATATGTCTGTCTATCTGTCTCTCCATCTGTCTGTCTATCTGTCTCTCTCTCTCCATCTGTCTGTCTCTGTCTGTCTCTGTCTGTCTGTCTCTCTGTCTGTCTGTCTCTCTGTCTCTGTCTGTCTGCCTCTCTGCCTGTCTGTCTATTTGTATCTGTCTCTCTGTCTGTCTGTCTGTCTGTCTCGATTTAGGTACTGTCCCTAGATACCATGCTTCTTAAAATAAAATATAAGTATCAAATGTCAAGCGCTACATCCTGACAGGTTATGTAGTCCATGTCCTGGGCAACATGGCGACTTTGGCAATAGGCGCGTTATTGGTCCAATACATAATATCTGCCATCGTCTAAGAAAGCAGGACCTCGGGTAGCATGTTAGCTGGGTGGGCAAGTGTCCTTCCAGTAGAATCAGCTTGAACCCAATCGGTTGAGTGTATACACCCAGCTAAAATCAGTAAAATAATAAGGCAGCTGGAAGACAAAGGTAGTCCGTGAGATCAGGCGCCTATCTCGCCAATACCGTTGCTATTCCGAACAGCTGTGTGGCTTGAGAATGTAGGCACCCTTTTGGGCCATTCGGGCAACGTTCTTCGTAATATGCGGAAAATTACTGGCTATATATGCTCCTCTGCTGAGATGAAAAGCACCTTTCCAGGCACTTAGATGCTTTGAGAATGCAAGCGTCATTCTGGGTCAGTCTATGCTCTCATCTCAGGGACATTTCGGATCTGAGATTGAACCTCACTAGTTCACTTTAGCACTTAGGGGTCTTGTTCTTCCGTCACGGGCACTTTCAAATCGAAAGATCATCCCAGCCCTCTGACCATCAGGCACCCTGTTTATTCCTCAGCTGTTAGAGGTCCGCTTCCGCTGATATTCCTCTTTCCAGCTGGCATAGGCATTCCACAGGGACACGGAGCACATAAAACAGCACCCCTGAACAGGGGTGTTGTTTTATGTATTTCGTTATTTTTGGGAAAAGGTCTCTGTTTCATGACATTTTTTTTCGTCAGCCCCCCCCCACATTCAGAAACTTCTGGCTGCGCCACTTCCTAATTATGCCACTGAAACGTAGCATGATGAGTATTACTGGACAAACCTGGGCATCCTCAAAATCTCCCCCCCCACCCCCCGATACAGATTCTAGGTACGTCATTGGTCTTCAGCGTACGCATACCTATTCCATGCAAGGGAACACGAGCGCCAGGTCTCCTCTGCGTCAGCCCGGCGGCGGTCAAAGAGGAATAATCGGCCACAGCACCTATTAAAGCTGGATCCGCCCCTGTGGTACTTAGACACTGAAATTGCCTATTCGTAAAACCAGTGACTCAGCTTAGAAATCACCGACAAGTAATTGCTTATTCGTAAAACCAGTGACTCAGCCTATAAATGAACAAGTAACTTAATTCAGGGAGCATTCACTCCAATATCCTGCTCTTCACAAGCCAAATGCATAAACGCGGCCAATGCATGAACGCGGCCAATGCGGCGAGCAATTCATGTCCTACACTCACATGTGTCGCCGCTCTGGCGGATACACCTGGAAGCTTTCGGGCGGTGTCTCCCATTGGTAGACTACGGTGGAGGCGCGGAGTGAACCGTACGGCCGATTATAGCATGCGGTCGTCAGCTGATATTATAGGTTTTGAGCATTATAGGCTCCGAGCATTATAGATTATGTGCATTATAGGCTTTGAGCTTTAGCGGTTTTGAAGCACTAGCTGTTTCCAGAGTTATGCTTTCTGAATATTAGTTGAAACGAAGCATTATAGGAATTGAGCATTATAGGTTTCGAAGCATTATAGGTTTTGAGCATTATATGTTTTGAATGTTCCCACAGGACGTAGTATTAGAGGCTTTGAAGCATTATAGGATGTGGGTATTATATGTTCTGAACAACTATATGTTCCAAGGATTATGTGGTTTGAGGCATTATAGGTTTTGAGTATTATAGGTATTTAAAATTCCCCCAAGACGACTATTTAGAGGCTCTGAAGCACTATAGGTTTTGAGCATTATAGGTTCTGAAGCATTATAGGTTTTGGGTATTAGAGGTTCTGATATGTCCCCCATCACATTCTACTAGTATTTTGGACCAGAAATATCAAAGCATTGTCAGGGTGAGGCCGGCTCACCCTGAGCCCCATTTGAAAATACATTTTGAGAAAACAATGAGGAAAATGGAACTGTATTGAAAAATGGAGTAGGTATTAGCTACCTATAGGTTAAAGCATAAAACATAAACTGAAAGCATAGCATAGTCAAGGTAATAGAACCGGTAGGCTTTTGGTGCTTTTGAAGCTAGTTATAGGAAATGGAAATAAAATTAGCATGTTTCATTTTTAGTAGAAATTAGCAGCAATCCAGTCATCCTACATATGGCTGCTTGCAAAATAGTGCTAGAGAAACCCACCGCTACCAAAAGATGAAGAGGGATCGTCCACGTCTTCTGCAACACATTCTGAGCTTTTCCTAAAAAGCTATCTACTTTTGGCAAGCCTATGCTACTCTTCTCCAATTCTAGTCTTCTTCGTTTGGCATTTCTGTCTGCCTGTGGCATTTTTGCTGAAATAGGTAGCAGGTAAAATAGGTACAAATTTTTATGGGTAAGATAGTATGTTGATGAGATACATACATATTAAACAAAACACATAGCCTAATCATTCCACCTACACAAAAATGGAGGACTACAAAAAGATGGCATGCCAATAAGAATCAGCATTTTCACTGAATTAGCATTTTCCCTCTCCACTCTTGGGGTTTCATGCATCACCTGCAAATTTCAATATTCACATCACAGTTCACACCTAATACAGTACCTACCTAATAATACAGAGTGAAAATAGTGCAGTGCGGTATTTTGGACAGGGGATATTTTACGGAATTTTGACTGGTAGGCATTCAGGCAAAGGGCACACCTGCTCATTAATAAAAGTGAAATTTCATGGCAAGAAATGGTAAATGGACATGCAGGTTGATAGGAAGAAATAGGTAATAACAAGTGACAATTGTGAGGAAGGGCTGAGAAAAAGACTAATTCAATTTTTTTTGGCACTGGTGAGGATACTGTTGAGCTGAGGAGTGGTGGGATTATAAATTGGAAGTGCCTGCAAATTTGGGCTTAAAATATTCCCTGTGATAGGGCAGTGCAAACATTGTCAGGGCTTGACAATATTGTCTACATGTTTAGCAGATCTACCTACATAGCTGCTGTGGGTACTAGATACCTACATTTCATTGTCATGGATTTACCTGAAGTTACCTGAAGATTTCATTGTCATGGATTTAAGGGAAGATAAGTAACTCCTAAGCAGAATGTCTACTGTTGGGGAAATAGGTAGTCACCACGTTGGGAAATGACAGGTATCTAGGTACCTATGTACCAAGGCAGGGGCGGATCCAGGGGGGCTAATTCGGCCATGCCCCCCCCCCCCCAAAGGGTCTGAAATTCACACTTTTGGGAAATAAAATGTCCCATACAGACGAATTTTTGCAAGTTAAATCTACAAAAATATTTTCTGATAAACCTTAAGCCTATTTACACCATTTCCGATGATAAAAATGGGGGTTATGGGGGGGTTCGACCTTGGTCTGCCCCCCCCCACCAAACCGACCCACCAGATCTGCCTTTGTACCAATGGGACAGGACTGTAGGTAGGCTTTCCTAAAGTTTGCAGCAAAAGCTTATTAGAGATAAACAAAAACAGTATCCCAAAATTGGTTTCAGTTCAGGGTGTGGGCCTAAAACTAGATATAGGTACCCACAGACCTAGTGTAGGTAAGTGACAAATATTCCACCTAACAAACTAGTCCTTGCCACAAAAATGAGGTTATATGTAATGGCAGGTAATATTTTCCAGGAAGATTGAGGTTAATGTGATGGAAATTTTGGCCAGAAAGGTAGTTATTGTGACTAAAATTCATGTTGTGGGTACAAGTCATACCTTGACTGTCATTCAAGGAAATAACCAGGATTTTGTCCAGGAGGAAGGACCTAGGTAAAAAAGAACCCACAATTTCCTAGAAGGGTCCATCTGCAGCACCAAAAACTGACTTAAGAAATCTTAAAAATGGCACCAAAAATATGTTCAGTTGAATACTGCCTTCAATGGCCCCTGCACATATGATCTGCAAGTATAACATGTCTCGTCATGCTTGCAGGGGGCCCATTTCTGGGCTCATTTGCACATTTTTGCTCCAGAGTAGTGCCTTTGAAGTCTGCATCATGGAACCTCAAAAGGGCCCACAGAGGCTTCACTTAAGGAACAGTTGCCCTGATTGCCCCTCCCCAGCACCAAGTCCTTGATATCAGTGCAACTAGGTAGGTACCTCCCTACTTATTGTAGCCTGCAGTTAATCTGTCCTACTGAAAGGTAACCAGAATAGAGGTAGGTGGGAAACTAGGCTCTGGAGCATTCACAGCCTTTAAAAGTGCTATCTCGAACCAAGGCTGTTTCATAATAGGTTCAGGTAGACAGCTACAGGTACGCAGGTAGGTACTTTTTCTAAGGGCCTGAGCTACTGCTATCCAGACACCTGAGGAGGGTTATGCATGCGCAGACTGAAGAAGGTACATGAGCTTGAGACATAACAGCCCAGTGATTTATAGTTTCAGGGTGGTGTAGGTACCTATAAACATAAAGTGCAAATATATGCCATCGTGCTTAACATAGTGCTTGTGCCCGCCTCAGCCTTGAATGGAGCTTCAGGCCGCTACAATTTTGGCGCGTAAATTGACTGAATACAATTTTTAATAAGAAACCCATGTTCGGCTAGATGTACCCAGGGCAAACGCGCAAGAAAGTCCAGCTGTTCACTGATGGAACACTGAAAAGTGAGATTTAAGCAAGGATTTTTTGGGAGGCTGATACATTTTTTACGCCGAACCTAGGGGTAGGCGGGGTAGGTATGTATCGTTCGATCGTTTAGGCCAAGGCCGATGGGCACTTTTGCGTCCAAACCCAAAAGGGCACTTTCTGCCGAGGGACACTTCTCGATCTCGACCTAGGGAGAGGAAGCCGGGCCCCCTGGGCACCACACACCGGTGCGCCTATAGGCACATGCCATAGGACAGGGCACAGGGTAGGGCACAGGGCAGGGCACAGGGCAGGGCATAGGGCAGGACTCAGGGCAGGGCACAGGGCAGGGCACAAGGCAGGGCACAGGGCAGAGCACAGGGCAGGGCACAGAGCAGGGCACAGGGCAGGGCACAGGGCAGGACACAGGGCAGGGAATAGGGCAGGACAAAGGGCAGGGCAGAGTTCACGGTACAGCACAAGGCACAGGGCAGGGTACAGGGCAGGGCACAGGGCACTTTTAGATCAAAAGGGCACCTAATTGGGACAGGAAAGGGCACAGGGGAATGTCATTTTTAGGCCAAAAGGGCAGTCTTGGGCCCAAAGGGCACCTTTGGCACAGGCGGGGCACATAAGGCAGGTGATTCTTGGGCTAAATTTGGGACATTCCGGCCAAGAGGGCACTTTTCGGTCAAAAGGGCACTTTTGGCCAAAAGGGCACTTTGGTCTCATGGGGGGGGGGGGGGCCCCCCCCTCCGGTGCGCCTATGGCTACAACCCCTACCTTCTTAACGTACAACATTTAATCTGGTGTCTGGGCCCGCCGGGCTCTCTGGACCTCGGGGCGCTCCTCTGCCTGGCGCGGACTGTTCTCCATCTCGGTTTGCTCGACCTAGTCGATGGGGATAGAGTGGGATTTTAGTTGGCGCCGGGAGGACAGTGGGGCTTCGGGGTGCGGGGATCATGGTTGATCCAGTCGGTAAAGTAATACCTTCCCCTTAGGCCGTGACTTAGATCAAAGTAAAAAAAAAAAAAAAGAAAAAAGGAGAGCAAGGCAAGAACCTGAAAAGAAACGCAAAAAGCATGGACCATGCTACTACCTATAAGACTAGGCTGCATTTGAACTGATGGCATGTGGACAATCATTAAGTACACAAAATTGCGAGAAACTGACGTGGCGTGATGTGATAGGCTTTTAGCGACAGGTTGCAGGGTATCAGTTGTGCTGAAATCACTTGGTTCGGTAGTTGATGCCCAAATGGAATGGTACTGGAACTAGATGGAATTGGTGATTTGGGAAGCTGATCATGATTGTGATAGGTAGATAGGTACCTAGGTAAATCTGCAGCTGAAGGCAATTTCCGATTTTTTGGGATGCCTTTGTATAATGCAATGTTTATGCATGTGCTTAACATGATTGTGATGTGACCACTTAATTCCTTTGCAAATGCATAGTTTTCAGTTGGGAGGCAAAATAACACCCACAAAGGGGCTTGGAGTTGGGTAATAGCATGAAAAGTAATGTTCAAAATAAGAAAAAATGCAACATAACCGAACCTAACATAGCCTAACTTTCCATACATGAAAACATTTTTTTTAATGGGAAATTTCTGAACACTTAGAAAATTCAAATTACAAACACCTAAACTAAACTACCCAGCCAGCATTTCGACCCGGCCCCGACTGGGCACAGTGCGTGACTGGGCAAACCGACAGGGGCCAGCATGGCCCTGTCGACAAAACCTGAAACTTCAGCTCAGTGGGCAGCCCGACCGGGGCCCAACACGGGCCCAGTCCATCGCGCGATTTATATCAGACTCGCGTCCCCCCCCCCCCTCGGGTGCTACGTAAAAGGTATCTAAGCCCATGGAGGAGCCCGGGCTGTTAAAAAAACCGTGGCGTTTTCAAGGGGTGGAGGGGCACCCTTGGCGAGTCCGGTGGGGCCCTCCAGGCGACCGCCCCGAGGACAGGGATATAACCGATGGAACATTTAAGCGCATCTAACAGCTTGTGTGGGAAGGGCCCTTGAGACCTGAAGACATCCACCCGGAGGGCTAGCAATGGTCGTGAAGACAAGAGGGTCTGCCAGAGAGCTGGACTGCCCATGCCAGCTGGAATGGGCCCCTAATAGCTGAGGAATAGAGGGCGATTGAGGGCCAAAGAGGCCCGGGATGTTCTTTGGGTTTAAGAGCCCTTGATGGATGAACAGGGCCCTAAGAGCTGAAGAGGACTAGTGAGGGGCCACTCAGGTGTAAAATGCCGCCGAGGTGAGAACTAGACAGAACTATTAGGACTGTGATGGGCCCATACAATCGGGAGAGGGTCCTGGTGGATGAAGATCTCGTGATGGTCAGGGAGGACTGGACTGGGATTCTTGAGGTTGAGAGCGACCCATGATGGATGAACAAGGTCCCCTAGGATATACAAATTAATTGTCTGGTGATTGACGTGAGGAATACCGAGGGCCAGCCCCAGAGCTAGCATATTTTCGAAACCACAAGAACTGTCGATAACTAGGTTCCCTAGCAGCTCGAGAGGGCCCTTGAGGGCTAACAGAAGCCCCTGAGAGCTAATTAAGAATCCTAATTAGGAGTCTCCAAGTCTACCGATGGTTGCGAGGAATACTGAGGGCCAGCGTTAGAGACAACGCCCTTAAAGCTATAAAAACTGTCCAGGACTGGAAATGGTCCCTAACAGAGCTGTTAGCCGTTAGCCTCTCCAGCTCTGGAGAGGACCCCTGACGATTGAACACGGTTAGTGAGCGCTAGCGCACTGGACTGGGATGCCTAAGAGGCTCGGAAGGGCTCCCTATGATTAAAAAAAAAACAGGGACCCTGAGATCTAAAGAGTCCCTAAGGGCTGGTGATGGTTCTGATAAATACCAGTTTCGGAACTAGAATGTTCTTGCTAGCCTGAAAGACTGTCGAAGACCGGGGAGGTCCCCTGAGAGCTAGAGCATAACGGACTATGACGCTCCTGAGGCTTGAGAGGAAGACTGAAGGATGAACAGAGCCACCTAAGAGCTACGGAGAGTTCAGATAGCTGGCGATGTTTGCCAAAAATTGTGAGGCCTTCCTCGGAGCTGCGGGATTCCCCTGAAAGCTAGTCAGGTTTATTCGAGACTGGAACTGTGAATTCAATACACTTTATGGCTCATCTGCATTTTGTGGTGTATTCCTATTCAGAACAGTATTTTCATCGAATTGATATATTATTCCTTCATTGTTTTGTATTAGTGTTCCGTTGACGTTTTTACTTTTGTGGAGATGCTTTGGTGGGGGTGCTTACAAGCTAGTTTCATATCGAAGGTGCAAGATTTTGTCGAAACCAAAGGGGTTGTCAGTTTCTGTTGAACATGAATATGGAATCCTGCCAACTTCATGGATGTTGCAGACGAGCTTGTGCGGTAGTTTGGTATGTTCCACGGTTGAAATCTCAACTTAAGCATTCAGATGTTTCACGTTTATTGAAATTGAATTATCAAACAAAAGCAATATCAACAATTACGCATCCCATAACCTCAGCAATACAACGAATGAACCATTTGCAGCTGCAAAGCATTGGTAATACTAGAACAAAGTTGTAGTGAGAATTAATGCTAATACTGAAAACTACCACGCCCACAGCGAGATTCCCGTCTTTGGCATTGGAACAAAACATATATACAGACAGAAAACATCAACGTAAATACAAACTGAATTACGAACATGTATCTTTGGAATCACAATGTAACATGGCAGGTCTACAACCTATGACTAAAACAATGGAAAGCAGTGCTGATATTCCGAAGAATGCACGTGTCAGGATGTTAATCTATATACCCTTGAGAGGGCAATTGTCCACTCAACGGTTGATTTTCCCAGTCCTCATCGTCTTCCATATTTGACATTGGATCCCATATATACCTTCAAGCATCGTAGCTAATATAAGCATTACCCCCCCCAACTGGTTTTCATAAAACATCGCCCGCGCAACAAATCATCATACCCATGTTGTCCATGAAATTCTAAAGTCATGACTAAAGGGTACTAAGTACGTTTGCAATGCACTGCCCGGCGGAATGTGATTGCACGGCGTACGCATTTGATCCCCTTCACCAAAACAGCGAGGCCCCAGTGGCGTCCCAGAGTACGGACGGCACAGCAGTGTACAGCCGAGATTAGCGCCCTCCACAACATAGAGAAGTAGCGAGACAAAGCTACAGTCACACAGCCCCTGCACCCAACACGGTGCCAACGGGTAGACAGCTGCAGCGCCTGTGCCGACTGTGGTCCCAGTCGGACCAGCTATCGCAGCGGACCAGATCCGCCGGTGGGCGCTGCTGCCGTGCCGACTGCGATCCCAGCCGGTCCATCTATCTGTCCGCCACCACCACCTGCGTGTGCACCTGATCGGCAACGACAGTGCGCCGACGGACGTCGGCCGAGCCGTCGGCCAGGTCGGTGTTAGTGCACGTCACCGTGCAGCGGCCGTCGACGCCGGCGCGCGTCTGCACGCACGTGCGGAAGCCGCGATCGCACGCCACCTGGAACAGACGCACGCGGCTGCCGTCCGAGCGGGTGGCCTCGGAGCTGGCGACTAGCGGCGAGCCAGCCACCAGCTCGCAGCTGGTCTCGCTGTCGGACAGCTCGTCCTGACTTTCGCCGCTGCTGCTGGGCAACTCCATGCTGAGTGGCGAGGCTCGGCCGCCGTCGTCCAGACACGGCTGTTGGCGCAGCGGCGGCAGCGCCGGCGGCGGCGGAGACTTGCGCACCGGCGGCGGCGGCGGCGGAGACTGGTGCGCCGGCAACAGCTGCAAATGCGCCTGCTCCACGTCGGGACTGGCCAGGTCGTCGTCGTAGTACTGCTCGCCGTCGCCGTCGGCCGGCAGCTCCAGCACGTGCGCCTGGAACGTCACGTTGTGCCGGTGGCAGCTGCCGCTGGTGGATGGAGACGCCGCAGGCCGCTCGGGCGTCGACGTGGTCGCCGGGACAGTGGCGCCCGCACACAATGACCGCCGGAAGCTGGGGTATGTGACGCCCGCAGACCGCAGCCGGAACGGCCGCGGCTGAGTCAGTAGGAAATTGGGAACGGTGGCCGCCGGTGGCGGTATGGTGCGACGCAGCAGCAGCGCAGAGTTGAGCCGCCTCGGCAGGCGCAGCGTGCTCTCCGACTGGCTGTTCACGATGACGCCGCCACTCTGGCCACTGAAGAACTCGCGGCGCGCTGCGAAGTTGCTGCGACTGTGGGCACTCATCCGCTCTTCGTTCGACGCCATCGGAGACTGGCTGTGGACGGCACAGGCGCCGATCACGCCGCTAACCTCCTGCCCTGTACTGCCAGTGCTGAGCTCAGTCTGTCCAGTGATGTCCGTGCTACTTCGTGTCTGTCCATCACCGACTGTCTTCCTCTGATCTTGTCCATTGGTGGCCGTGCTGCTTTGCGTATGTCCACGACTGGCGGTCTTTTGGAGTTCCCGCCCATCGCCGGAAGTACTGTTCAGCGGCGGTCCATTACAGGAGCTGGTTTCTGGAATCCGGCCGTTACCGACAGCGCTGTTCAGTCCCGGCGCTACAGACGAAGTGCTGCTCAGTACCTGCATGTTAGTTGAAGTGCTACTCAGCCCCTTCCTATTTGTGGAAGCGCTGCTCAGCGCCTGTCCATCGGTGGAAGCACTGCTCTGGCTCCGTGCCTCGGTGACAGTCCCGCTCTGGCCCTGACCCTCAGTGGAATGTGTGCTCCTGCCCTGCCCGCTACCGACAGCAGCCCGGCCGACCGTTGGCCGTGCACGGGGACGCGATGAGCCCAGTTCCTCAGTGGTCTGGCCGCTCACCACAGCAGCGGCAGCGGCCGGCCGCACTTGAGCTTCGCGACGGTGCCACCGCACGGCGCCAGCGGCGCACAATGGCAGGTGAGCCGGCCGCACCATGCGTGACACGCCCCGACAGTCGGACACGAGCGGGCCGACCTTGGCTGGAGGGCTTGCCGGCCGGAAGGAGCGGATGGGTGAATCGGGTGCATGACCCGCGTCCGTCCGGGCGGTCGCCGGGCGGTGGCCCTGAAATCACGCAGGTACGCGTGGCGTAACCGGCACACAGGCAGCTCGCTCCAAGATGCAGCGACAAAGCTATGCGAATATCGTTACACTACAAAATTAGATTGCAACCGAACCATGAGTCAGCGAATCACAGCCAAGTTAGTTCAACACAATTAGGGTACAGCAAAAGCGCTGCCGGCATACTGGTATTTTGTAACTACGAGGAACAGGACGTTGGATTTCGCTACCGATAATAGTTATCAGGTTTAACGATGGACAACATTCCTCAGGGCATGATACGAAGAACAGTTTTCGGCACCTGACTACAGAGGGTAAGTACTCGGATCTTTCCGGAGACCAGAGTCCTTGTTTCTGACTACATAGTCAGCACCTCAGATTCTACTAGTCTTCGGATTGCTAGTAAGCAGTCCTGGGACAACCACGGATGGTAATTTTTTTATCTGACGGAGAGCGGGAGAAAGTTTTCAAATCGAAACAGAAACGAGTTTTAGAACCTGAGGGTCAGGAGAGTTTTCAGACCTGGCTGGATCCGGCGGGCGGTAGAGCTGGGACTTGGAGCACAGGTTCGGTCGGGTAATCAGGCAAAACCTTGGGCAGCTCTCGCGAGGCTGCCGGCAGCAGCATCTGCTCGGCTCTGGCCGGCGGCGGGATCTGAGGCTGAGTCCGGCACCCCGACGGGACCTGAGGCCCAGCTCGGGATCCCGGCGGAGCTGGGGAGCCAGCCCAGGACGCCGGCGAGGGTCGGGGGCCGGGAGAGTAGGCCGGCAGCAGGTCGTACATGTCCAGCTCGGCCATGAGCTGAGTTAGACTCGCGCTGGACGAAGGACTGGGACTGAAGCGCGGTTTGCGCGGCGCCTGCGAGAGCAGAGAGCCGTTGTTACGACACCGGAGTGGCGCTGGGTTAGGGTTATGATGTCACATGCAAGTGCAGTCTGTTACAGATGCGATGACGTAACACGTCGGAGTCATAAGTGCTAATGCGAAACTGTCCGCAGTTGGCAGGATTAGAAGTTGCTTCAGTTACACGTATCGAACAGTTTCTTTGCTGCATTCTGCTCCCAGATACACACACGCGCGCGCGCACCCGCACGTGTACACACGCACGCACGCACGCACGCACGCACGCACGCACGCACACACACACACACACACACACACACACACACACACACACACACACACACACACACACATACATACATACATACATACATACATACATACATACATACATACATACATACATACATACATACATACATACATACACACACATACATATATATATAGGGGACGAGTGGTCTAGGGGTAAGATGCTCGTCTAACAATCGAAAGATTGTGGGTTCGAATCTCACCTGTCGCTACTCTTCGCCCGCGACCAATCGGCGTGAGAGATTGACGACGCTATATGACTCAACGGTCGACGTGTCGTAAAACCAATAACCAACCAACACACACACACACACACCTATATATATATATATATATATTGCTACTTCAAGCTGTTACTTAACAACTTTGCGTGTGTACCACGTATACGGGAGGAGACTCGAGCTTCGCCCTTGCTCGCAATTAGGTATCTGCCTTATATATATATATATATATATATATATATATATATATATATATATATATATATATATATATATATAAGGCAGATACCTAATTGCGAGCAAGGGCGAAGCTCGAGTCTCCTCCCGTATACGTGGTACACACGCAAAGTTATTAAGTAACAGCTTGAAGTAGCAATACAGAATTTCAAGTTTAACTTTTCTCACTGACAGCCAGACCTGCTCGGTTTAGTTTGCTATTTGTCATATTTCATCTCAATATATGACGTGAAGTACTCTCTCCATGTGTTCACGGTAAGGGGTTTGCGACAGTATTCTCCCGCGCGAACAGCTTACGATACACATCGCCCCGCAGCCTGCTCACTGGAGTCCGTTCCGAGTGGCGAATTGGTCAAGTCGTTGGTTTGCAATACTGGGTCCCGAGATCAATCCTAGGCGGGTGACGCACTTCATGCATGCCATTCGCAGTGCAATTTGGTGAAGGCATCGCACCAAAAGTCACTTTAACTCTGTATCAATACTTGAAGGCAACACTCTAAAGCTCAAATAAATAAATAACTGCCATGACCGTATACACACTGAAGGGCATACTGAAACCATTCGTGCAGGCGAATGTCAATAAATGATCCTGCCATGGAGCTCAATAAATGTAATTAAAGGTGACGACCCGAGAGAAACTTCCTGAGGGCCCAGGCAACATATTAAAATATCTTCAAAGAAATCAGACACATATATATATATATATATATATAGGTATTCCTTCCCTAATGATACCACCGTGACTGTAAAGTTCGAAGCGACCTGCCAGTCGATCCGTACGGGAATCGTAGGACCCCATACGGCCCCACTAGGATATCTTGACCAGAGGTGTGTTGGTCTCTTACCACAACTGGCACCGTGCGGCAGGAGACCTCAAACTCCAGGACTCCGCCAAGACCGGAGGACGGACCGAGGGGGCGCGACTATCCTAATACAAGGGAGCGGAATGGTAGCTCAGGGGAAATTAGCCCACCTGCTCATCATAGGAAGGGTTGATGCTGCAGGGGAGGATGCGCGATATAGTCAGGGACGTTGACTGGGGTGGATACTGAAATCAGAAGAGGGATGGAAGAGCACGTCTAGTATGGTTCCTCCCATTTGGTCGGAGCGGGTGTTTTGCAAGCAACTCGGTGCCCACTGGGCCATGGGGCACGCAATTCCCTCCGCCACGAAAAGGTCATGCCTCGTCGGGAAGCTGCCCGCTGGTATCTGCATTTCCGCAAAGCTCTAGTCCTCTCAGAAATCCGGTTTTGCATTCAACATAATTGCATATGACAATGAAGTCAACAAGAACTCATCTTTCACTTTAAAAGGCGTAGCAAAGCCAGATAAATAATTTTCTGCCGACAAAAATCGGTGTATCTGGGACTTGCTGATGACACAACGCGGACAGCCTGGCCCTACACGGCACCGGTTGCTTGAGGCAACAAGTGCGCCACCAGGGCAAACATTCGCCGCTGGCCCTGCCACTGTCCACTATGGCGGAAACGCTGGACACAACCTCATGGCGAGACCACTACAACTACGTTCCTCGGTCTCCACCCATGTACCCGCCTAAGTCGTCCAGAGCCGTACCGTGCCAGGGAGATGATTTAGCTGCCAGCCGCCAATGTGATATGCTGCTCTGACATGGGAACTGTCGTCTGTGCCACTCTTCTGGTGACACCTGAGACGACACTGAGACACCTGAGACACCTGAGACGACACCTGAGACGTCTCTGGATGCGTCGCGCGCCCGACTGGAGTACTGCTCCTACTGTTCTTGGAAGTAGGGTGGATGAGCCATTTGTGTGGCTTTATTAACTACAACTGACATATTGTTCGTTGTTTGGACGAGACGCATTTATATAGTCACAAGCTGAATGCGAATTGCTTTATGCCTGCCTGCCTGCGTGCCTGTACGCAGTGTTCCCTGATAACTGTTAATACATACGTGTTCTTCAGACCATCTGAAATGGCACCTTGATAAATACTTGCTTAGAAGTCTAAAAATTGAGACCGCAGATTGAAAAAAGTGTCCCACCGGACGGCATGTAAATGAATTTCAATAAATACTCCACCAGATAAAAACATGAATCGTCCTTTCGATAGCTGCACATGCATATGGAGTCAACTGCGTAATCTGATATCTTCGCGACTCCACCTTGGAATATGGAACGAAAAAAAGGCATTGAACCTTACGTCTTGGTCCCGTGATATTTGTTCGTACAATGGCACCATATTGGCGTAGTGGCTTCATTGACCTCGTTTATATTGTGACTGTGCGCTGCAAACTTCAACTGCACCATGCGGAGATAAGCGAAAACATCCGATGTCGAGAGATAGGACAAAGGAACGGTGGATGGAAACTTCCGCATCAAATACCGCATACCGCATCCGCGGTATTCGTGTCAAATGGAGGGGGCTGTAGAGGGCAAAACAGCACGTTGCTCACAGCCAACAGCCAGCCAAAATGTACCCTCAATGTAAAAGAAGGCATATGATGTCATATCTCAGAATATGTGATATCTCTCGCCGCGTATTTTTAAAGTTATGAATGGCACAGATACACTTGCGGCGCAACAAGCATCAAAGTACACAAACGAAGACACCATAACTACAGAAAAGCGGTATCGCCGTATGTAAAAAAGAACCTTTGACTAAGACGTAAAGCTGTATACATCATGTGTTTCCTTTTCCGAAGTTAAGCACCGCAAAGATAACCAGATTATACGGACAACCGCAAATACCTTTATCGCTATCAAGATGCCAACTGATGTACTTGATTTTCTGTCGCAAAAAGTGATTGAAATATTACCTTGCTTCAAGTTGGTGGACAACTGGACTTCCCTGCAATTCGATAATTCAATTTAGCTAGCGAAACTTCTATTTCATCCGAGTAATTTTTCATCGTGATTTGACATTGTCTGAAAAAGACATTGCACATAAATCAATGGAACTAAAAAATGCATTGCGTTTGACTCGACCAGATCCTCAAACACCTTCTCGGGGTGGGGGTGGGGGTCGATACATGCCCCTCTAATCTCCAAACTAAGCGTCGCACGAAAACGAGAGGTGTCATCGGAAGGCGCTCGACGAGTAGGGACAGAAACCACCCCAATTTTTATGACTCAAAAAGTGACGTCATTAGGGGGCTGGCGTCATTTTTTGGGCTCTGGGGAGTTCATTTCGGGAAGATTAAAAAAATAAAATTATATCGAATCAGAACAGGAAGGCGAAGTCGACCATGGCCCTAAAATGTGTTCCCACCTAAAAAATCAACATTATCCATTTTCGAAATCTTTAGCTTTCAATTTTCTTAAAATTTCATTTTTGTAGTTGGTACAGCAGACGGAGAAACGTTGCTTTAAGTCAACTTGCCCTCATAAAAAGTGCCTACTTTAGCCAAAATCTTCGATTTTAACCCTAATGGCCAAATATGCAAAACTAACAAGGCATCAAAAACGAGAAAAAAATCACAATTCCTCTCGTGCGTTTTGTTGCATCCCTAAAGATAAGCAGACGCTGAAAGCTTCATTCAAATATCCATCCGTTAAAGCATGACGACTGGTTGAACTTTTTTTTTGGAGGTGGCCTCACTTGACCTGACTAACTCGTTGACCATACATGACCTAACCTCAAAATTTTCCCATAACATGCCAAATTGATGTCGGAAAAGGTATGCAAAATTTCGGAGCACTACCGCGCGCCGTTCTTTCGCTGTCCACGAAGAACCTTGGGGGGCGGGAGCGCATATCAACCCCCTAAGATGACGACGACGGTATCATACTTTAACCCACCATGAGGGGCGGGTTAAAGTATGATACTGAAAGTAGATAAAGTAGAGCAGAGTTCTGATGTGTATGCCACTGCGTAAACCTGTGGTTTGTGTGGTTCTCAAAACCATTGCTGAAATCGGTTGGAAAAGCCCAGTTTAGCCACTTAGTGGCGAAATGTGGAACATAATTGGCTTTGTTCCGATTTCGTCCACTTCTATCCACTTGCGAGACTTAGCAAAACTGGAGCGTCAACATTTTTCTGTGAATTCTTGAAGATGGTTGCGACACAACCCTATCCGAAGAGGATGTTCTTTTCCGCTTTGTTCTTCATTCACCATGCATGCAGACATTTCTACACACGAACAAATCACTGGAAAATACTTCCCTCTTAGAGGGATGTATTTTCCAGGCTGGAAGCAGATCAATTCTGATGACTGATCGCAATGTGCCGTGAAACGTCTCCATAATGTACATAATTACATACTCTACTGTTGACAAGTTTTAATTTTTAACGTTGGTCCATCTCATTTTAGCGTGTACCGGGTATTCACTTCCACCAGAAATGTTACCAGCTTTAAAGTCAACCGGACAAATGTACGTATGGCAGATGTACGCACGGCAGATGTACACACGCAAATGTCCACATACGCAAATGTACGTGAGCGGAAAAGCATGTATGTTAAATGCACATAAGCGCTAATGTACGCAAACGGAAATGTACCTATGTACCACAATATGGACGCAAGCGTAAATGTATGTGAATGGAAAAGTACGTAAGAGGAAATGTTCGTTGATGCCTATGTATGGAAACGGTACCTTTGTGGTAATGTAAATTTGCCTTTACATACAATTTGCTCTCAAGCATTTTTTGCGGTTACATACATTTGCACCTGCGTACATTTGCGAGTACGTACTTTTGCGCTTACGCACTTTATTACTTATTTACGTACTGTGTTACTTAATTATAACTGCATTAACGTATATTTGTCATATGCACTTTTCTTTACACGTACATTTTCTTTCACGGACACTCAATGGCACAGCCAGGACTTTCGCAAGGGAGGCCCGACCACTCAAAATGCAATGAAACAGACAGCTTTCGGCGCGCTTCGTGAGCCGAAAAATGACGATTTTTTCGCGGTGAAAATATAAACATTTCTTGTTTGATCTAGTGTATTTTTGGTTGCTACGGGGGGAGTCGGGCCCCGGCACCCTCGGCTGCAACTCTGCTTGCATTTGCTCTTACGTTCTTTTTCATTTGCGTACATCTGCTATACGTACATTTGTCCTAGAATCGCACATCTGCCATACGTACACTTGCATACGTACATTTCCTTACGTACATCTGCTATATGTACATCTTTTCGTATATACATTTCTCCTAGAATTGTAAGTTTGTGCATACGTACATTTGCATATACGTACATCTGCGCTTACGTACATTCGCACATAAGTACATTTTCGTTTCTGCACGTTTGCGTTTAAATACATTTGCTCTCACGTACATTTGCCAATTGCCATTGCACACATTTGTCCTAGAATCCCCTTAACACGCGCGTCGGAGGGCCTCCAATATAACGCGCACCGGAGGGCGCGGATTCGACCCCCTTAAGATCTCGGAAACTATTGAGCTAGAGACAAAAAATGTGAAGGGTAGATTACGGCTGTGGTGAACTCGCTTCAGTATAAATTTCATGATCCTGGGCCTTCAGGGTCAAATGAGGTCGAGATCGGCCGCCACACCGCGCCGCCGCATCGACGAATCCTTTGACATTGAACGCTCGGCGGCCAGATGGCGGTCGACCCCAGGTATGTTGGTAGACTTTGCACCCCCGCAGTTTCTATATTTGTCAACGGATTTCGATTTTTCGCAGGATGCACTGACCAATTTTTTAACAGTCACAAAATTTAAATACAATATATCCGCCAGCTTATAAGATATCGTCGAAAAAAAGAGGGAGGGTAGGAATCCCCCTCCCCCATTCAGTGCGCGTGCTAATGGCACTAGACATAAATTTCAAGATTGAAGGACCAGCAGCGACTTATCAGCATGGATGGAATCTCCGTGCATCATGAGAGTTCTAGAATAAAGTGGGCTTCGTTTATCATCCCTTAGATTTAGGAAAATTTAACAGTAGGCTTATCGCTAGTTTTATTACCAGAACAAAACTGCCCACAAGCTAACCTAGTACGAAAGCCTTCACATGGGATCAACGCCTGTTCAAATAAACTACCAGAATATGCTGGGAATTTTGGTGCATCTCTTAGCACCTCCAAGCGTGGCAAGGCGGACCGCCGTATGACTATCTTAGTGGGACTATGATATTTTCTGTCGCAGGTTTTATAAGAGTTAGAGATACGTGATGCCGCAGTTAGCACTATGAAGCTTCAGCCAGCTTCGACTAATTTAAGTAGGGGTTAACTCGTGGAAACGAGTTCTAGTCATTGTCATGGAGGAAACTAAACTTAGCCTGCTTTTTGCTAAGCCTGTTGAAGGCTGCCCAGTCTGTTCTACTGTTTTTGCATTAGCCTTCACACACCTAGATAGACTGCATACAATGACATTTGCGGTCAATAAGCATGGCACATGCTATGGTAAGCATGGCTTTCTAAAGAGGTAAGATCAACTGAGTCAGATCAGGTCAGGTCAGGTCAGGGCAGGCCAGTTCAGGTCAATTCAGATCGGGTGGAGTCGGGATGGAACTAGTTAAATCGGATCATATCGGGTCGGGTTGTATCACGTGGTGTCGGACCTTGCATTGAAAAAACACTAGTTCCAGCGACACATACTGGACCTCGCAGCCCCAATGGGGAAACGACATTCCTGGCTTGTCAGGAATTAGTATTAATTTGGCCAGGTTGCGCAACAAGTTTAACATCGGCTTCCTTATAAACAATAACAACGCCAGCCATGTGTAAAACCAAAGAGTGCGACGCAATACACTGCGAGACGGCAGGCACAAGCACAGCTTGCAAAATGACTGCAACAGCATGCAGAGCACGCAGAATGGTAGTGGGCGCGCGTGCACGACATGGGACCACCATGCTGGCCAGGGTGCAGACACTTACCTGGCCCAGTGGGCTGGTCGCCAGGTGGCGTGCGCACGGTGCATGTGAGGACAGGCCGGTTGGACGGGGAGCGGATGGTGGAGTGGTGGCGGCCGGCCCGCCGCATACCTGTGCCTCCAGACTGCGGCTGTGGCGGCGGCCCGACTCGGCCGAGTGGGGCGCCGGCGGCCACGGCGGCGCGCCGCGCGCCGCCCGCCGCCCGCTCAGCGAGCACGCCGAGCCGTGTCGCGTCAAACGGTGACTCGCCGGCTTGATGGCCGTCTCCTCGCGCCATTCGACGTCGGCACTCTGCCAGGTGGCGCTGCGCCTGCGCACGCCGGCGCGTCGCACTGCCGGGTCGGCGCGGCTGGCAGCAGGACACGGCGGCTCGGGCGCAGTCTGGGCCGGCCGTTTTGACCAGTCGGGCTCCTCCAAGCCGACCAGCGGTGGCGCGTCGCAGGGCCGGCTCAGCAGATCCGGCGACAGAGTGCGCGACAGCCGGACGGGTGGCTGGTGCGGGTACAGGGGCGCCGGAGCTGGAGGGGGCGGCGGCGCTGGAGACTTGCGGACGCGCCGCGACTGCTCTCCCGTCAGCGCCTGATCCAGCTGCCCGTCCCGGTAGCTGGTCAGCATGAAGCGCGCCTCCTCCAGCTGCAGGTCCCGCTGTTGCGGCTCGGCGCGCAGTCCAACGCGCAAAAAATCACGCAGCAACTGGGGGCAGGTGTCGGATTTGAGCGGCAACGCATGGCCGGCGCCGACTCGCTCTGCGATCTGGGCGGCGCTGAGGCCGTCCCAAGGTGGCCGCCCGTGCGCCATCTCCCAGGTGAGCGCGCAGAACGAGTAGACGTCGGCGGCGCGGCTCGGTATGCCGTCAGACAGCACCTCGGGCGCCAGCCAGTTGTAGAGCACGCCATCTGCGCGGCAGGCCAGCAGCCGCCGCTGCGGCCGCGCCGGCTCGCCCGGTCGCACGCGCAGCGCGTGCTCCATACAGCCGAGCTTGGCTCGCGAGGTGGTCAGCAGCTGGACGGCGTGGGATGTGACGGCGCAGTGCAGCCAGCCCGCGGCGTGCACGAACTGCAGCGCGCTGCACACCTGCAGCAGCACGTCAGCCGTGTCTCTCGGCGACATGTGCAGACCGCGCCGGTACCGGCAGTGGTGCAGCGAGCCCAGTGACACGCGCTCGAACACCAGCGCCAGACCATCCAGGTTCTCGGACGGGCAGACAGCCATCAGTAGCAGCAGGTCAGGGTGGTGCAGACGGCGCGTCGCCTCCAGTTCCGTGATGAGCAGGTCCCGGGTAGCGCCGGCCGGCGGCCGCTCCACCAGCCGGCGCACGGACACGGGCGCGCCCAGGTAGCGGCGCGCCGCCATCTCGGTGCCACCGCCGAGTGGATATCCTCGAGAGGCGGTGTCCGGCTCGAGAGAGCGTTCGGTGACCAGCGGCAGCAGCGCCAGCGCGCCGGCTGCCTCCGTGCCGCCGCCATAATACACGGCGCCGAATCCCACCGACTGCACCGAGCGCGTCAGCTCGGCCAGGTCCACGTCGGCGGCTGCACGCGGCTGCTCGCCGGGCAGCAGGCGGCGCAGCGCGGCACGCACGCCGCCGCCCGCCGAAAAGCTGGAGCTGCGCTCGAGCAGCGCCTCGCCACCGGACGACGTCATGGCCGCCAGCCGCGCCTTCTCGATCAGCTGGAGCACGCGGCGGCGACGTAAGGGGTCGTGTTGGAGGCGCGCCCAGTCGGCCGGCCGCCGTCCGGCCAGATCCTGCAGCCGCAGGTCTCCGCCACTCTGCAGGAGCCGACGCAACGGCTGCCGCCGGCCAGCGTAGCACGCCGCGTGCACGGCCGTGTAGCCTCCATCGCAGCGGGCGTTGGGATCGGCGCCGCGGCGCAACAGCTCAGCCACAGCCGCCTGGCGCGCCGAGAACGCCGCCGCGAACAGCGCCGTCTGGCCGGAGGCGTTGGCGGCGTCCACGGGGCAGCCGCGCGCCAGGCAGCGGCGTATGCGGCGCGGACGGTTGGCGACGGTGGCGCGGTGCAGCTGCTCCGTGAGCGGGTTGTCGCTGATGGGCTCCCCCAGCACGGCCGGAGGTGCCGTGTCCATGGTGGCCGAGTCTCCTGCGGCACCGCACAACAGACTGCATGTGATGCGGCGGCAGTGCAAGCGGCCCATCACCACATCAGCTTTACCCCGCGCTTTCTCCTACTGAAGCTTGGTGGGCAGAATAGCACAGTCAGTAGCAACTCACTGAGGAAACATCAATAAAGCCATGCCATTAATCTTACCATGCTATAAGTCAACTTCGTTGCTATACCAAAACTGAAATGGTACTACCTAAATCATGGGCGCTGTATAACCAATGCAGTTGATGCGCCCTAAAACCCTAATAACCAACCAGCACTACCTACATTTTGGTGTAAGAGCTCCATTGTAGATGTGCTGCCATCAGAGGCGCAGCCAATGGGACCGCTTCCCCTTAGCAACAAAAAATACACTAGATCAAACAATAAATTTGGAGAGTTCCATCGCGTTGAACCAAACATATTCGTTCGTTTTCATTTCAAAGACTGTCTTCATTTCGTTGCATTTCTTATTTATCGGACCTCCTAACAAAAATTATAATAATTATGGCTGCGCCACTGGCTGCCCCACTGAGTTAGTTGGATATTTAGGCCTTAGGGGAATCATGGCCATGTGGCGTCCAGTGTTTTCAAACTGATGAAAATAGACATGTATCAAGAATACCGGGACAAAATTGCCTTGCCCTCAGCATTATACTCATGAAATGAAAAGACAATGATTCAAAATGAAACACTTACCTAGGAAATACGGCTAAGAAACGTTGAACCATTAACGACCATGTTTTTGTATAGCAATCACTGCTTCCACATTCAGGGTCACTGATGAAAGCTAATAATCATGAACAATGCTCGTGGTTCGCGAGCATAACAAAGCAATTTTCACCGCATGCGCTGATCTTATAACGAGCCGTTGCCTTTCAAAGAATATCCAACAGCAAAAGAGGAAGCTTCAAACACGACCGTAATCGGTTATCCCAGGTCATCAAAATATCGATATCATCGAAGATCGTTAGTTGGTTAGTTATTTGGGTTTAAAGGTGCCTCGATCAAAATATATGATCATTTAGCACCAGTCATCGAAGATAATTGATCTCAGATGATCTAGGATCTTTTCGA
The DNA here is from genome assembly GCA_034440615.1 of Ashinkailepas kermadecensis. Lineage (NCBI taxonomy): Eukaryota > Metazoa > Arthropoda > Thecostraca > Neolepadidae > Ashinkailepas > Ashinkailepas kermadecensis. The sequence goes on from JAOTOM010004827.1 coordinate 231,555, forward strand.
ATATGGGACGAATTGTGGTGATGGGTGTGGGAGTTTAATATAACCGCCAGATTTACCATAGAAAAGTAAGATCGGCAATTTTTAGCAAAATTTAGAAAATGGGGCCCAGGATTCAACTTCATATCAGACATTTCCTATTGATCATAACACAACGTGCGTCATGTTATTAGACTGGGAAGATCTGAAAGGACACTTAGTTCATTACTTTGTAAACACATGAGCAGTAGATTTGTCAAAATGTGCAACAAAAAAACTTGCAAAATGTATCCACTGCCAACAAAATCTTACCATTAATCTTCCCATGAGATTAAATAAATAACCCCACTGGGGCATGCTTCTGATCAGTCACGAGATCTTGTGACAAACTGCACGATAGTTTTCGTGTTCCTTCTCTAGCCTGCTGTGTTTCGAATTGCCACGGAATCGCACCGAACTCTCCCATGCTATTCGAAGGTGAGAAACTCAGCGATGAGATCTTATTACAATAGAAGAAATATACCCATATTCCCTTGAGGTTGCTTTAAAAAGGGTGTGTATGGAGCCAAAAATCAAAAGTAAGTAAATGGCCTTGGGTGGACTTGAAAAAGCCAGTGCTGTTAATTGGTTGCTGTAAGCAAAACAAAAATCATACTAGGAGCAAAACTCGGCTTCTGTGCAATTAAAATCCGATATTTAAAGCTAGCATTATGCTTACAGAAGCCTGTAAAAAGCTTCACTAGTCACCAGAAGCAACAGAGCTAAAGCTGTTTCTGTGACATGTTCCCAACAGATTGCTGAAATATTTAGCTGGACATGGATGGTGCCCTTTTACAGCCACTTTAGTGAGGTGACCACTCGGCGCCCGACCGGCGCATTCGGCACCTGCTGCGAGACTCGGACGAGGGCACACCGACTGGCAGTCAACTGACACTGGGGCAGCTCGAATAACAGCTGGTTGGCGCCCGACCGGCGCATTCGGCACCTGCTGCGAGACTCGGACGAGGGCACACCGACTGGCAGTCAACTGACACTGGGGCAGCTCGAATAACAGCTGGTTGGCGCCCGACCGGCGCATTCGGCACCTGCTGCGAGACTCGGACGAGGGCACACCGACTGGCAGTCAACTGACACTGGGGCAGCTCGAATAACAGCTGGTTGGCGCCCGACCGGCGCATTCGGCACCTGCTGCGAGACTCGGACGAGGGCACACCGACTGGCAGTCAACTGACACTGGGGCAGCTCGAATAACAGCTGGTTGGCGCCCGACCGGCGCATTCGGCACCTGCTGCGAGACTCGGACGAGGGCACACCGACTGGCAGTCAACTGACACTGGGGCAGCTCGAATAACAGCTGGTTGCTTTTTGACATGCTACCCACACAAGGGAGACAACCATTGTTCGCGAAGCGTCCTGGAACAAAGACGCATGCTCCTGACGCACAGCAAGTTGATTGACAGCAGTCATGATCAGAGTAGGAATTAAAACACTCTTTTCGGACATGCTTCGAGAGAACTGAGTTGTCAAATCACTTGCCTGCACTTTTGCTGTTAAACATATATGTAAATAACAAATCTGTAAACCTGCAAATCAGTGCAAAGTCCATCGACCGGTCGCTGATGGAATTCAAGACCACAAAGGGTTTGTCATGTGGCAGTGTAGCATGGTGGTCGATCTCTGTCTCATTGGACCCTGAAGGCACTGATCTAAGGTCATGAAATTTATATTACAGCGAGTTAACTATAGCTGTAACCTCCCCCCCCCCACCCTCCAATAAAATTATTTACTTCTAGCTTCAGTAGCTCAATAGTTACCTGAATTTTAGGGAGGTGGTGGTGGTGGTGGATTTGTGCTTTAGGGCGCGTCGACTGCATTGGTCATTTTGCGCCTATGAATTTTAGGGAGGCAGAATCCATCCCCCCCCCCCGCCCCCTCCCACATCTGGCTCGCACTATGTGAGAGACCCTCTGGCGTGCATGTTAATAGGAGGCACAAGGGCCAATTTGGGGCAGGCCTATAATGGTAAGATACTGTAAGAGGAGAAAAAGACCAAACCCCAATCAATATAATATCTTCAGTTTTAAAGAAATTATTCACCCTGTTGCATCACCATTGCAAATGCTCTCAGCAACACATGCCAAAGAGCTTGTACTAAATTTGAACATCAGGTACATCTGCTACATAATCCAGGTAGAAAATCTGTGACACATATATCCCACCTCATTCACCCCAATGCCCATCCTTCTACTGTTCCAGTTATAATTCACTGAATATTGAACCTAATCAATTTGTCTGACTAGTTCTAGAGAACTGTGCTGCCACAGCTAGTCTCATCCAGATGCATACCCAAAGGAGGGTACTGAATCCACTGACATGTATACCTGTTACATGCATATTTCCCCATCTATAAGCATGATCTAAAACACCTACCAGCATTAAACCCACAACCAGTCACACCAATTCCCATCCCCCTCCTGCACAATTTATCATTAAAAAATAAGGTTCTTGTATCTAAATAATTAATCCACTCTATTTGTAAATCAATTCAATGAGGAACTCTACACTACATCACCTGGCAGCCTATACCTTGGATCAACTTTACTTCGATTCAAAACTTGTTAGCATTTAACTGTGCTGCACCTTGACTTGGCCCAGGCAAGGGGGTCATTGTCCACCCTCATGTCTTATATTTTGAGCAAAATTGGTGTATAGGGTTATCTTATGTCCTGAATCCACCTGTGCAAATTTTACTTCGATCAGGTCAACAGTTCAGGAGTTATAGCCTCGGGCATTTTTGGAAGGTCCTGCTGTAAGGTTATGTTCGGTGGCAGATAACTAAGTTAATTACGAGTCAAAATATAAATATCCAGACATTTTTGAACTCGCAAAGATTCAAGAAATCCAACTCTGACAGTATGTGTAATATGTGAGGAATAATAAAAGAGTTACCCCATGACCTCAGGTCACGTGACCTCCGGTGACCTCGATGCCCGTGAAAATTTACTTTTTCAGATTGATACGATGGAAGGACCATATTTTGCTTGACATATGGCGATTAAAATAGTACCGTTTTTGCTACAAATGTTCGTTTGGAGAGTGCAAACTTTATCATATGTTAAGATTATCAGGGATTAAACTTCTAATACGGCCAGGCCGGGCTGTCAGCATAGCCCTAGCCAGGAAAGGGCCCTGACCTGATGGACAGGAACCAAGCGTTTGAAAACGGCCCTCAGGCTTGCCGGAAAAGGCCCTGGGTCGTCAAAGAGGGCCCCTGAAATGACGGAGGGGCCCTAGTCGCCGCAGGGATCTCGGGCCGTCAGAAAAGGCCCTTGGGCCGACGGAAGTGGCCCAAACTGTTGAAAGAAGGCCTCAGGCCGGACAGGGCAGGCCCTGGATCGCTAAGGAGGTCCCCTGCGACGACGAACAGGACCCCTAGCCGTTGGAGGATCCGGGCCGTCGGGGAGAGCCCAGAGCCGGCATAAAGAGCCCTTGGGTCCGTGTGTATGATTAGGGTTTTAGGGCGCATCGACCATGGTAGATCATTTAGCGCCCTTGGGTAGATGAGGGCCGGAACCGCACAGGGGCCCCTTGCATGATGGAGGAGGCCTAAACTTTTGAAGAGGAGATTCCGACCGGACGGAGTGTGCTGAGCCGTGAAAGAGGGTCTCTGAGCCGATGGATGGGGCCATGGGCCGGACGTGCAGAGCCACTGGGTCGGCTTTAGCTCACGCTGATGGAGAGGGTCTCAGAGCTGACTGAGGGCCTCAGGCCGATAAAGAGACCCCGAGCTTCGGAGACGACCCGGGCTGAAGCGGAGGGTTCCCGGTGCTACGTAAAGGGCTCCTAAGCCCATTGAGGGGCCCGGGCTGCTACGCAGTAGTTGCGTCTCCAAGAGGTGAAGGGGTACCCGCTCCCTGTTGAGTTTAATGGAGCCATCCAGGCGACCGCCCTGAGGGGCAGAAATATAACCGAATGAATGTTTAAGTACATCCAATAGCTTGTGTGGAAAGTGCCCTTGATACGTGAAGAGGTCCACCCTGAGGGCTAGCTGAGGCCGTGAAGACAAGAGAGGACCCGCCCGAGAGCTGGAGTGCCTATGCCAGCTGGAAAGAGCAGTCTCAGCTGGAATTGGACCCTAATAGCTAAATAATAAACAGGCATATGAGGGTCTGAGAAGGCTGGGATGCTCTTTGGTTCTGAAAGGGTACCTGAGGGATGAACAGGACCCATGTGAGCTGAAGAGGACTAGTGAGGGCCCATCTCAGATCTGACATTCCCCGAGATGAGAGCTAGGCAGGACTATTGGGAACTGTGATGGGCCCCTACAAGCAGGAGAGTGCCTTGAGTGATGCAGAGGATCTCCTGACTCAGAGAGTGCTGGACTGGGATTCTTCTGATGTTGAGAGTGGCCCATAATGGATGAACAAGGCCATCCAAGAAGAAAAATCCCTGTTGGTTGGCAAGTGAGGTGAGGAATACCGAGGGCCAGCCTCAGAGCTAGAATGCTCTTGAAACCGCGACAGCTGTCGATAACTAGGAAGGATCCCTAGCAGCATGAGAAGGCCATTGAGGGCGAATAGAGTTCCCTAAGAGATAAGAAGAGTCCCTAGGTCAATGATTGTGAAGAATACTGAGGGCCAATGTCAGAGCTAGAAATCTCTTGAAGCTAGAAAGACTGTCAAGGACCGGGAAGGGCCCTAACAGCTGGAGAGGATCCCTGACGATTGGAAATGGTCACAGAGGGGACTGTACTGGGATGCCCAAGCAGTGTTAAAATAATAGTTTTTCGTTAGGTGTGAAATGTTGAAAGGAGTACAGTAGGATGCCTAAATTTGCCATGGAAGCCATGCTGCTTAACATAATTTATGTCTTCAAGCACAGCTTTGATCTAATAGCGTACTCATACATGCACGTTTTTTCGTTGTTTTTGGATACCTAATTTAGGGATAATTATTTTAGCGATAACTATACAAAATACCAATACTTATCAACCGGTATTGTTTAACAGACCACATCATAGGCAATCCTTCTACTTGGAATTGTGGTGTGTTCGTGCACCACAATCCGCAATGATGAGTATAAGCATGAACTTACCAACAACACACTGTTAGAAATTATACATGAAGACTTCATAGGGACTAATCATGAAGCATGATGTTGATACTCAGTTGGGAGGGATGCTGATTCAGTGTTCAGAAAGTGGTATATTCCACCCTATTTCACAAATAATTTATCTCTGTGTCCAAGAAGCTTGGAAGGGGCCCTTATGAGCCAAGCAGGGACCCTGAGATCCAAAGATCCCATAAGGGCTAGTGATCATTGGGATACTGAGAGCCAATTCAAGAGCTAGAATGTCATTGCCAGCCCAAAATACTTGAGGAGTAGGGAGGTCCACTGAGAGCTAGAGCAGACCTGACCGCAATGCTTCTGAGGTTTGGGAGGAACACTGTGGGATGAACAAAGCCACCTAAGGGCTAATGGGAGTTCTGAGAGCTGGCGATGTTTGCGAGAAACTGTGAGGCCTGTCTCAGAGCTGCTTTGTCATGAAGGAAGAGGTGGAGAAGGTCACTGCAAGCCTCACAGGTCGCTTTAACAAAGCTATTGCCATCAAGGGAACACACAATATCACAAGTTCTCTCCTGCTGATGTTACAACTGTTTTGGTACATGTATTGTCAAAAGATGGGGGATGTGCCTTGAAAGTGTCACAATACGTGGACAAAGACAAGCTAGAAATGAGACAAACAATTGATGCACATATGAAACATGGTTTGCCACCACAGCTACTTGCAGATATTGTGTTGATCTGTCTTTGGGCATATAATACAAACTTTGGATAGTTTCCATGCCCCCAAATATGCAAATGGTACTTCGATGCACTTCTGACAGGGCATGGTTGTGATGTGATATACCTCCTTATTTCTCAGTTGGATGCATGTTTGTTCAAAACATACAATGATCGTGTAACCATGGTGTATACATTGCCCTCATGAATCTCTATGGATCGTGTTTTCTGTGAGAATGCAAGCATTAAGAGATGTCAAGAAGTGTTCTCGGGAAACGAAATTGAGATGCATTTACTCAGCGAAACAACTGGATATAACAAAACACAGGCTACTGGTGCAGACCACAGTTCAGTTGAGGCCAATGGCCACTTCTGACATCAGCAGGTGCTTTTTATCTGATATAGATGACTGGCTATTGGAGGTAAATATGTACATCAGAAGACATAAATCCACACCATGCCAGAGAACACATTGCTACATGTTATCAAACCTCATCTTGATTTTCGATGGAGAGATGGCCGAGTTAGTAGCACTATCTTCAAAAGACTTCAAATATGGTAAAGTTTGTGCCCTCCAAATAATGATTTATAGAAAAATGCCTATTTTTAATTTACTATGTACCAAGCCAAAACATGGTCTTCATTCTGTCAATTAAAAAACAAAAATTTCACAGGCATCAAGGTCACTGGAGGTAACATGACCTGAGGTCATGGGTTAACTTGTGTATTATTCATCACATGCTACAAACATTGTCAGAATTAGATTCCTTCAATATTTGTGAGTTGGAAAATGTCTTGCTATTTATATTTTGAATGATAATCAACTTAGTTAGCAGCCACCAAACATAACCTTGCAGTGTGGCCTTCCAGAAATGCCAGAGGCTATATCTCCTAAACCATTGAACTGCTTTAAGTAAAATTTGCACAGATGGATTTAGGGCATAAGATAACCCTTATACCAATTTTGCCCAAAATCTGAGACATGAGGGTGCCGGGCCCTGGTCGATCTGTCGTGGAACTCCCCACTTGTCTAAACTGAATTGATGACCACTATGCAATTTCCTAAATAGATGACTATCATTCTGATCAACACTATCTAGCTATTCTACTATATTAAACATCTCAATGATACCATCTCCTACTGTCATATACCTGAGTGAGTACATATCCTTTGCCATAAGCCAACCTTTATAATTTCCTAAATTGCATAGTGCAATAATATGTCTAGTAGCTGTGTACTGCATTCTTTCTAGCATTTCTCTATTCCAATTTATTATTCAAGCCCTGCATTGGAAAAATGCAGGGTTCCATGCCTGCACACACAATTCATATTGGGATTGCAATTTGCTTGTATTATTGCAGTTTCTACTGTTAACCAGACAAATTTTGTGTTCTACCCCTGTGAAGCAATCAAAGAGGTTAGACTAGGCTAGGTAGGTTAGGTTTTTCAGCTGGAAAATATTGAGAAAATTTGCATGAAAGCTTTTCACAACTATTTTCCTTTTAAAGGAAGTTAGTCTAGGTTAGGTTAGGTTAGGATTTTGAAATGTTGGCATTTTTGGAGACCAGAAATGTTGCTATTTTTCCAAAAAACAAACAATAGGTTAGACCCAGGTTATCCTAATTTTTGTTAGGTTAGGTTTTTGGGGAACTTTACTTGATTTGCATGGTATATTACATGATGCGAAGCTCATTTTGGTATTCTTTTGCTAAACAACCAAAAAGCAAGCATTTCTGATGGCATTCACATCATCTTAAACATGTTCATAAGATTATATTAAAACATGCTTTCACAAAAAACAATGAACACTCTAAAATACAACTTAACACCATTCTTCATTAGGTTAGGTTCAGTCATGTTACTTTTTCCTTCCTTTGAACATGATTTTGTATGTTGTATTACCAAATTCCATGCCCCTTTTTTCAGACTGCAAAGCATGGCAAACTGCTTGATGAGGCTCACCATCCATGGAAAGAAATCTGCACAGAAAAGCACAGGGAGTGAAAAATCGGTAAATTTGGAGATCAAGGTAAATTTAGATTTTTTAAATGTCTTAATGTAATAGTATGCTTTCTGACGTGATGAAGACAATGCGATCACTTATTTTCACCGCAAATGATTACTTTGAAGTCAATGGCGGTCGATACAATTGATGACGTTATAGGCACAAGTAACCTAACCTAACCTAGCCTAAGATAATGTAGCATAATATATAAAATGTATCATAGCATAGCATAATATAATCTAACCTAACCTAACCGGAAAACCAGAATCTTCCGAAGCAAATTTTTTGGCCATGACGTCATCAAATATATGCGACATTACATAGGCAACTTTAGTAATGATACCTACTAAACTTCCATAAATTTAGTAAATATTCTTACTATACACTTCCCATCATAGTAAATATACATACTAAACCTTCGAGGATGTGTTCGTCAGCACTGCCCTGAACAATTACAGCATTGCAAGGAATTTCCGACCTTGGTCGCGCTGTGGACATGTCGGTTTTGGAGTATGAATTCTCGGAAATAAATGTGGAATTAAGGCAGAAACATAAGGTTTGCAATGTCAGAGTATTAAATTGAGTGCATAGTGTTGAAATTCTTCTTTATCATGTCTATGACACACCAGGGATGGATAATTATACGCAATGTGCTATATTTGTAGTGAGGATTTTGATTGTTTATTTCTTTGCCAACTGACAAGTAATCATTTGCAGAGAAACTGAGTGGTCGCATAGTCATTTTTACGTTAAAATAGTGTATTCAAAATACAAATTCCAAAGAATCAAAATTTACCTTGATCTCCAATTATACCGAAAAATCTGCACCAGGGAGATTGAATATACCCAAAATGCAAAACAAAACATGATGTGAGAAAATCAAGGGGCTTAAGGCAAGCAGTTGTTCTATATAAACACTTTAACATCAAGTCAATTAAAAAATGCACATACATCATGATTAAAGCACAAACATGAAAAAAGCACAGCCTTGCAACTTTTCCTGCCAGCTGAGAAGTATGCATTTGGAGACGAAATGAGTGATCACATCATGTTAATCACGTTCATGCACAATGCATTAGAAAAGGAAATTCCAAGAACTAAAAACTAACTGAAAGTGCAAATTTCCCCACTTAACCTATACAAACCTAACCAATTGGGGTATTATTGCAGTTTAAGGTTTACAAGACAAGCTTTCCACACATTTTACCTCTATGAATCATACAAAGGGGTTAGTTAGGTTTGGCTAAGTTAGGCTAGGTTAGGCTTTTGTTTTTTGTAATCCAAAGAAACTTGGAAGTCCCCCCAAGAAAAAAAGAAATTGTCTTCAATAGTTTGCACATTCATAAACATTGCATTAAAAAAAAAATCCAAGAAATTGGAGATTACTGCAATTTGTTTACTGAAAGTTGTGTTTACTGCAATTACTGCAATTTTCAAAATATGGAAATTACTGCAAATTTATCCCAATTTGTTTGCTTGATGGAGGTATAGTGTGCAAAGCTTGTCTGGTGGCAGGATACCTACCTTAATGTTATGCCATGTTTTTCAATTTGAATTCTTTTTTATAAAAAACTTGCTTCATGGAGGTAAAATGTGTGCAAAAACCTGTCTGGTGGCAGGGAACCTAAAAGTGCAAGAATACCATGGGTCTTGAATGCAAGTAAATGTATGACAATACAAGTAATTCAATGGATTAGGTATGAGGAAGAGGGAATTTTGAAAAATGTCCAACTTGTACGGAATAAAACCTGTAAAAACTTACTTGTGGCTTCTACATGACGCGCCGCCATTCATCCACTGCAACTCAGTAGGTATGTAGGTAGGCAGGTACCCAGGTGCCTAATTACCCAGGCACCTGCACGCACCAAACGGCCCTGGCGCACATTGGTAGGTACCTAGGTACGTACCAAAACACTGCCAACGTACCTTTGGTTCAAAATACCTCAATTCAAGGTATCTTGAACACTAGGTAATGCTGCAATGGGGCAAAACATGGGAGGGCTCGAGACGAAGCTTTACAGCTGGTAGATAGGAAAAATGAACGAATATACAGATATCACTTATACAGCAAATATTTGCAACACTTCAGAAATAAAAATCCAATGCTTCTTACAAGATAGGCTAGTTTTAGCTGATTACTTTTACCCAGATCTTAGATAGGCAGTAAAGTCGGAAAGATGCATAAAATCAGATATTTTTTTATATCCCGTCTGGGCTACCATTTTATCAAATCAATATTTAAATAGAATTTCTGAGCTTATTTATGGCGTATTTTGAACCATTCCACGCTTTAGTCGAAATTAGGATGACACATGGAGATGGCGTTTCGGTGAAAATTAACCAGCATCAGGTAATCGTAGCCCCTGGCGGATCTAGCCCATCCATTTACGGGGTGGGGCGACTTACGGCGCAGGTCCAACCGTATCCGCAGTGACGTTTCGGATGTACCTAAAAATTGCGTCAGATCGAGTTCAAAAGGATTTCGAGGTGCCAACGTACTCATTTTTCTTATAAGTTACCCGACTTCGCCCACTATTTTTCCAAAAGAGCGTGCTAAAAATATTCATAACATAATTGTGTAGAGAGCTCAACCTACCGCCATCGTTTGAGTCACCGGATTTCAACGCCATATCCCAGTTCAAAGGATTTTTCTGGTATCTCGTGATAAGTTAGCTTGCGCTGATACAATTTTCCCTAAAAATGTAATATTTTCCAATTTCACGCATTTCCGTCAATAACGCCATGTCATCACGTGTCAACGCTCGCGCGCGTGACCAGGGGCGTCGCCACCGGGGGGGCAGAGGGGGCAGTCGCCCTTCCTGCCGTGAGACTGGGGGGGGCTGAAATTTGAGGAGGCCCCTATCCGGAAATGCACAGGAAAAAAGGTAAGCAAGGAGGCCGACGAGACAGAAGATCATACTGTCAAGGAGGCCCCAAGAGTGGCAACGAGGCTCCCGCGAAACCTAATCAGGTCCTAATAGGCGACTTAGGACAGAGATTGGGAGGAGGCCCCAGGACGAAAAGGATGCCTCCGAGACGGGCGGTAAGCCACCCAGGTTAGAAAAGAAGGCTTCCGATTGATGGCAGGATATTCTTAATTTGGAAAACGAGGCCCCCAAGATGGAAGAGGAGGCCCCTACAATAGAAAATAAGGAATGATAGGAGATACTTCTCCGGACGCAAGAGGGAGCCCCAAGATGGGCCCCAAGAAGGTCTCCGCAGGAATGAGAGAAGGCCACTGAGACCAGCCAGATGAGACCCATATTTTGGAAGGGGAGGACCCTAGGAGAGAAGATTTGGGACAATGACACAAAAGCACCCTGCTGAGAGGATAATGAGGCTCCAAACACAGGTGATGAAGCCTCCAAGACGTGAGAGGAGGCCCCTAATTTGAAAAAGGACACACCTATGAGAGGATAGGAGGCCCCAAAAATCAAGAGAGCCGACAATTGCCGAAAAATCAAATGCCGACAATTGCCACGGAGGCCCCCAGGATTGCAAAGGAGGCCTCCATGATTGCAAAGGAGGCCCCCAGGATTGCAAAGGAGGCCCCCAGGATTGCAAAGGAGGCCCCCAGGATTGCAATGGAGGCCCCAGGATTCCAAAGGAGGGCCCCATGATTGCAAAGGAGGTCCCAGGTTTGCAAAGGAGGCCCCCAAGATTGCAAAGGAGGCCACCATGATTGCAAAGGAGGCCCCCAGGATTGTAAAGGAGGCCCCCAGGATTGCAAAGGAGGCCCCCAATGATTGCAAAGGGCCCCATGATTGCAAAGGAGGCCAAAATACGGGAAAAGAGGCCCCAGAAAATGAGAGGAGGCCCTAAGACGGAAGGGAAAGCCAGTGGATGTGAAATGAGGTTTCGGAGACGCAAAAACACGCCCCAAAACTGGAAAGGTTCCACGAAGATAGAAAAGGATGATCGAGAAACGTGGCAGAAGACACCTAATTCGGAAAAGGACGACACAAGATTGTAAATTAGACCCCATGGTGAACGAGGAGGGCCCCTAAAATAGGAGAGAAAGGCCATTAGATAAGAGGGATGACTCCGAGGCGAAAAAGAAGGCTCCAAGACGGGTAAGAAGGACCCCAGTAAATGACAAGGGAACTGAGATAGGAAAGGTTGCTTATAATTTGGAAGAGGAGGCACCTGGGGGAGAACAGGAGTCCACCAGGAGATAAGAGGCCACCCTTAAAATGAGCAAAGATCGAACCAAAACGCAGAGCAGGAGACCCGCAAGACGTGAGGAGGAGGAAAATTCGCATCGGTCCACCAGAATTCGCGCAGGGGGCTGACCCGATAAATACGGCTGGCCCAGAAAACTCGCCCCGAGGCACGAAAATCTGCAACAGGAACCGCTAAGATCGCGTTGGGATCACAGCTAAGTACAACGCGCCCCGCAAACTCGAACCGGTTCCCCAAATATCGCGTTCGGGACCCACAATTCCCATCGGTAGTCCCACAAATTTGGTCTGGGCATCAAACATTCACGTCGGGGCTCTCAAAAATTGGCCTCTGGGACCCTATATAAGCACAGTGTGACCCCAAAAATCGCATCGGTATCCCTCCCCCAAAATCAAGCCGGAGCCTTCCAAAATATCGAGGGATTCTAAAAAATAACTGTCCGGATCAGGAAAATGGCTCTGGAGCACCAAACATATCATCAGATGCTTTCCCAAATCGCGTACGGTCCAGAACAACATACCGGAGCTCGAAAACAATCGAGGTGAGATACAAAAACATGACGCGATGGGCTCGAAAAAGCATGCCGGGATTCAGACTTTAAAGAAAATTCAGAAGATATCCACACAAATCGCAGTGAGCCCAGGAAACTAGCGTTGGGTCCCCGGAACCACGCGCCTGGGCGCGGTAAGTCACGCTGGGACCCAGTCAAATCGCATCGAAGCCCCAAAATTGCACTCGAGCGCCACAAATGTGCGTCAGAATCCCCAAATAAACACAGTGGGACCCTAAGAGCACAACGGGGGCCGAAAGTGCAACTGGCCCTCCAAAGCGCACAGACTCGCAAAAATCGGCAGGGCCTTAAAACATGCGTTGCAGCCTTAAATAAACATACCGCGAGCTCTAAAAAAATACACCTGAAGCTCTCAAGGCACACAGGGACCATGCGATTGCACAAGGACCTGAAAAAGAGGCTGGGACCGCAAAAAGCAGCATGGTCTCAACACAAACAAAAAGACCGAACACTAAATAAACACATCGGGATCTTTGAAAGCACCCAGACACCTAAAACAATCATCGGTGCACAAAAAGCAACAAAACCCTAAAACGAGCAGGGGTTTCGAAAATGTGCTGCACTCCTAACAAAAATGGATTGAAGCCCTAAGACACATCCGTAGACGAAGAAAGACGAAACGGGGCCAAAAAAGAACACTGAGGCAGGGCCTCGGTTCGGTAGCCAATCTGGGAGCATGTTTATCAAAGATAGGATTGGAAGATTGGAAATAGGGAAGTAATGATCGAATTTAATTAATCGAATTTTCGCAGCGAACGTCCATACGAAGCATTCCATCACGTCAAATATAGCGCAAGTCTATCATGTGGCAGCAATTAGCAAAATGTAGCAGGCCTAGCAGAAACCGTAGCATCGCACGAAGTGTGGCGAATGCGCCGAATGCGCAAGATGGATGTGCATGTGCACGAATGTTGGTGTCGTGGCGACCGGGCGCTATGAACTGAAATGTCTGAAATTGGTAAATTTTACATTTTAAAGTGATTTGTATAGGTGTAATTTCAGCAGTGTGAGGTGACTTATCAAGGGATACCAAAAGAAAACATTCTAACAGGGTGGGGGAGTTAAGGTTTAAATCCGACTAATCAGAAGCGATAGTGGTAGATTAGGTCCCTCCATATGGAAATTCAGTTGATCACTAATTATTTTATTTAAAAAGGTGCCTTTTGACAAAATAGTGGTCCAAATCAGAGGACTTTTTTAATGGGGTAGCTGGACCCTCCAAATGCGTTTCCCACCCTTGACGCAAATATAGGTACGCCACTGATCTCCCAATAATTTTCAGAAACATGGGGCAAAGCCAACACTGAGGGGGCAAATTCCCCCTCACAAGCATACAAAACAACACTGATGCCCCATACAAATTGGGAGGAATGATGTTTATAAATGCATTTTCTTCCTACAAACTTGTCTTTTGTGATTACAGCCTGCATGATTAGAGTAGTACCCAGATTAGAGCTTCCCAGCTTCAATACCTTCTCAACGACGTCATTTACAAAACGGTGCAGCACAGCGAAACCCATGGGCGTGACGGCGTGGAATTTGAAAGTTTTGCAATATTTCTGCATTGCCACTGCTGCATTGTTGCATTGTCATGTAGGCACTGTTGTTCAACGCTTGTTCTTGCAGTGCATATATTCGCTGAGGATTTATTATTTTAGCTTGTGTGCCAGGTGCTGTACGGCCAGCACCAAATGTTATAACAATAAATAAATCTCTAAGATGGCGATAAGAAAACCAATTAAATCCACTTCTCGTTGTCACCTTCTCGAAATTATCGTCCTCGGACTGACAAATGATCGCTTAAGCTTACTTCTGACATCAAGCTGGTGGGAATGACTAACAGTAGTGGTGAATCTAGCTATATTCAGTTAGACTTGGTGCACATAGAAATGGGTTGATCAACGGGAGATATCTTTAAGGTATGTTCAGCACCAGCCCCGCCAGCTCGCTGGAATCTAGAGTCCAACGGGAAGATTCTTCTGGCCGAGGAAGCATTCAGACATTGGTTTGTTTTGGCACTTAGGTTTTTATCCACATTTAGTTATTTATACCCTGGCATGGCTCAGTTCTCAGGGGAAAAAAATGATTATTGCTATTGCGTTTTTCGTAAATGATGCACCATGCCAAGAACAAACAAGACATCAATATGAAATCGTGTTTCCCATTCTTGAACCATACCAAGAGCATGCAAATATAGGAGGCCCCTTTCGGGGACCAGGAGGCCCCCTTCCAACATTGCCCCCCCTGGAAGAATTTCGTGGAGACGCCACTGCGCGTGACAATCGACTTGTACATTCGTCGCCTTCACCATACTTCTCGAGTTTCTCTGGTTTTATGCTTGGATAGTTGCCGTGATGTGATGGCCTCACTCGAAGTCGTGGAATATTTGGTCTCTGGGTTCGGTCGGAAAATTCTAGGAAAGTAAGTTGAGATTATTTCTCTTGCATATTTTCCGGTGGAAAAGGAATCCGGATCCGTCTCTGAACTTCATATAGGTATCTGATCATTTTGTTGAAATATTTTCCCGCAGATTGGGGAACGAACCGAGCCGCGTGCTCGTTTGGTGTACTCTTTAGGGTCCGTTGAGGTTTTTTGTCTACTGCGGTTTTGGGGCTCCGCAGCGTAATTTTCTGCCCCCTGCGACGCATTTTTCAGCTCCGGTGTGTTCATCTGCTGAATTGTTTCGTGGACTCACTGGTGTTCTTGAGGGACCGGGGCGTTTTCCAGGGCCCAGATGTTTATGTTTACTGTCCCGGGGCGTTTTGTGTGACTGACTTCTCGCGGTCCTCGGCCTGTTTTGAGCCCATCATACCTTTTCCGCGGCCATGGTGTCTTCGAGGTCCCAGCGCTTCATGATGGTCTCGTGTTTTTTTTGCAGTGCCCCCAGTGTGTTTATTTATGACCCGATGCAAATGATAAAGCCTGGCGCTTCCTTCCCGGACGACCCGATACGTCTTGCAGGGTCCCGGTACATTTTCATGCTCCCGGTGGCTTTGGGGGCATTGCAGTATTTACTGAGAACCTCGGACGATAATTCCCCCCCCCCACACCTTGTTTGGGGGTTAGTCTTTTTTTTGGGGGGGGGGCTACGGTGCGATTTATCGAAGCCCAGGTGATATTTGTGCAGGCCTAGATGTGAGTTTCGGGGCCCAGACGCGTGTTGTCGAGGTTTTAATGCGAGCTTCCTGACCACGACGCAATTTTTTCCGAACTTCTTCCGATTTTTTGCTAAGCTTGGGTCGCTTTTCCGATCCCGGCACGATTTTTGGAGCTCCGACAGAACATTTTACGGCCAAGGAAAAGATCACTGAAAACTAACGAGTCGAACAAACAACAATCACAACATTCCGACCCAATTACAGCATTCTGAGAAGGCAACACGAACAATTCAGTGCATGCATGTTGGCTAGTTCTTTGGGCCTAGCGCGCTTGAACTAAAATGGTTATACAGTACGGGAGAGACACTGAAAAATTCGTAGTCAGACCATCTTGATGAAAACTTGGGTCCGCTCGTGGTTGCTCTACATCAACCTAGAACGATTCGCTTGCACCATAGTCGGCGAGATGCTGTACGTAAAACGTACAAGTTTGGGGAAAGGGTGTATGAAGTCAAACCGAGACTCGCGGCCACAAGTTCCGTCTACTAACAGCGAATACCAAATGTGGACCTGAAGATTAGGAAGGTGCCCGTTGCAACACGATCATTTGGCGTTTATTGACTGGCTGTTCCGGCTGGCGTTGGTTTGTTGCGCATAATCACAGCAGCCGTAATGTCGGTCACGGGAACGTGCCAATCCACGCCGGGCTACTCGATCATCCCGATATGAACACCAATCACACGGCACTTTGTCTCACGGTCAACATGACCCACCTGGCTGAGACGCCCGACCACAAGGAAACCATAGTGGGTCCAGGCAGCAGAAAAAACTAACAACGTTAACTGAGAACACAAATCGCAGGGTGACTTCACCACTTCATAGGCAGCAATGCCTGTCTAGCTTCGACAGGCCAATTCCAGCCCCAGAAATCTATGGTGTGGTTATATTTGCTCGAGGGTCAGCCCATGTTTTCCGAGCCCAGACCTCACATTGAATTACATGACACTAGTACCATGGGTAGTAGGGCGTGGCGGGCGCGACCAAGTAATGCATTCGACTCCACATCCCGCTCAACTGATTTAATAAAACCTTACACGTGCCTAGAAGCCCGCAATATTAAATATCCACATACAAAAATCAGGTATTCTTGCACGCACGGGATTAACAAAAAAAAACGACATATTCTGGTATACTTCCCCCATTTTGGAGCGGACGGACGAACCTCGATAAATATACGTATTAATATGGCCAACACCGCACGTCCCGCGAAAGGCAAATGTGACACGAGCAAGCAAAGCACTGAAAACCGTGGCCACTACACTGCCGGAGCCACCCCCACCCCACACACGCACGCAGACACTTTCGAGCCGGCAAACGGCGCCGCCCGCGGTATCGTACAGTGCTGCCTGTCGATCGGCCATCTTATTGGCTGAGCCCGCGCCGGGCGGCGCACGAGGTGGTGGCTTACTGCATCGCACTCCTCCCAGCACCTGCGTCGACACCTGTCGCCACGCAGACCGACAGAATAGCAATTAACGACCAACTGAGGCAACGGACCGGGGGTTAACTGATCAAGAATCACGGGTGAGGCGACGCGACGGACGGTGACGGGCCGTGAGCCACAGCAGCTGCGGCTACCGCGTGACCGAGGGGCAAGGGAAGTTCGCTGGTGGGCCATCGGGTCATCACCAACGTGGCCGCGAGGTCTGGAGCGGCGAGCTGACCTCGGTGGCGCCACATCACCAGTGTGGTCGCGAGGTCTGGGGCGGCGAGCTGACCTCGGTGGCGCCACATCAGCGTGGTCGCGAGGTCTGGGGCGGCGAGCTGACCTCGGTGGCCCCACATCACCAGTGTGGTCGCGAGGACTGGGGTGGCGAGCTGACCTCAGTGGCGCCACATCACCAGTGTGGTCGCGAGGTCTGGGGCGGCGAGCTGACCTCGGTGGCGCCACATCACCAATGTGGTCGCGAGGTCTGGGGCGGCGAGCTGACCTCGGTGGCGCCACATCACCAATGTGGTCGCGAGGTCTGGGGCGGCGAGCTGACCTCGGTGGCGCCACATCACCAGTGTGGTCGCGAGGTCTGGGGCGGCGAGCTGACCTCGGTGGCGCCACATCGCCGTCAATCCACGACTCAGGACGGCGCCGGCACTTCCAGCCGCTGCTTTAACCACCTATATGTTGCCGATGTTGCCGGCGTCTGTCGGCGGCGGCTGGTCGCCCTTGAAGTACGGCGTTTCCTTGTAGATAAACCACATGTTGGAGGCCCACAGGAACACGTTCAGGAATCCCAGCAGCTGAAAATAGAGAGTGGGGTCAAGCAGCTCATATCCAGAGCAGACACATTTCACCCGACACATAAAACGGCCTTCTGCTTTGCAACATAACCATCCACTTTGTCTGTCATGACATTTGAGAAAATGCTGCCATTGGCCTAATCCGTTTGTTTAGACAGCGGCCACACAACCCCAAAACAGACGCCTTGGAGTAACCGGGCCGCGCGTGGTCTCGCACCCACCAGTGAGATGTGCAGCTTGGCGAACGAGCCACTCGAGTCGGACGCCATAAACTCGCACTTGATGTCCTGTTTGCCGCAAACCTGGTCCAGCCACACTTGGGGGTTGCAGCCGTCCTTGAGGGTGCCGGCGCCGTCAGCCCAGGCGGACGAGGCCGCCAGCCACAGCACTGACATTATCCCGTGAAGTACCAGATCCTGTGGGAGATCTGCCCAGTCATCGACCTGGCACGTGTCATGTTCCCAAACCAGCCGCCATCAGCTGTACTTGGGCGGGTGGGATCAGCCTGCCGACACCACCACACGTCGGACAAAA